>PVJD01008985.1:0-67152 GCA_004026545.1 Mormoops blainvillei
TAAGGACACCTTCTTGTAGAATTGTGTCTGTCCCCAGTAAGAGAGAGACAGTGCATGGGGTTTCCTTTAAAATCAATACCTGCTCATAACGACTTCTCTGCTCTTTTGAAATCCCCCAAGATCTGAAATCTGAAAGTTCTCCCATATGTTTGGACCTGAATTTTGGTGATAAAACTTGACTTCAACTGATGGAAGGCTACTTATAACCGTGATTTATTGCAGGGCTATGACCACACATGTATTGATCTGTTTGGCATAGGGTGGCAGCTGCAAACCCACTGAGAATGGCACCTAACAGTACCAGGTGCTTAGGGCACTCTGGTACTTTTCTGAAATCCCCAAATTCTGGATTCTAGACATAGCTGGTCTCCAGGGTTTTGGGTAGGAGATTGCAGACGCATAGCGGCAAACGTTAGGGAGCACTTCCTATGTGTGTCATCTTAGGTAATCTCCGCTGGTCGTCGAGGGGGGCATTCCCTTGGCACCCGCAAGATTGAGGCTCAGAGAGAGCTAGGTCTAAGATCAGAGCTGGGATTCAGGGGAGCCCACGGCCGGGGTTTGGGAACCCATTGCCCTGTGCCCCCTGCACTCCAGGTGGGCAGGAGGATGTTGCTGACCTTGTCTCGGATCTGCTGCCGGACCTTCTCGCGCTCGGCCTCCATGCGCGCGTGCTTGGCCTTGCGCTCCTCCTCCTGCTGCCGCAGTGCCTCCTGCCGCTCTTCCTCCTTCTTCTGCGCATCTGGGTCCTTCTCCTCCTCTCCCCCCAGCATTTTCCCCATGTCCTTGGTGGCCCCTGCAGGGGAGGGGTTGGGGAGAGAGAGGGCGGCGTCAGAGGGGCTCAGGGTTGGGAATGGCAGGGCCTGGGGTGCTGAGGCCCTCTGCCACCCAGGTCCAGACCCTGGCTGAGGTGAGCGTGCGGGGCTTGGGCCTCACCTCCGAGGGCCTGTTTCATGACGAAGTCCATGTCTGTGACTCTGGTTAGCGCGCTTTAGTCCGCGGCCAAATTCACAGGCAGTGCTCCTGGCAGGCCTGGCTGGGGAGACGTGCCAACCTACAAAAGAGGAGATGGGGGTTAGATGGGAGAGACCTCTGCACAGGCAGGTGCTGGAGTTAGACAGACGGTGACCTCGCCCTGGTTCAGGCACAGGACTCCATCAGTCTGAGGCTGAGACGCAATTCCCTGGTACTGCAAGGAGAGGGATTATTTCTTGAGCGCTTGCTATGTACCAGGCACACGCATGTTACCAAACAGCTCAGATCCCTATTTTAAAACCATCTTGACTGTATTGCTTGAATTTGATGGAAGTCCGGAGTCTTGGAAAGAGACTCTCGCTGGGATGCAGGCAGAGCAGGGCTCTAATGCCGCCCTCATTCCTTATTAGCCATGTGTGCTTTGGGCAAGTGACTGAACCTCCTTAAGCCCTAGCTTCTTCCTTTGTAGGACAGAAATGGCAGTGCTTCCTCTCCCAGAGCTACGGTGGGGACTGGGGAGAGCTCCATCCAGGGCCCCCGGATCGACCCCCAGGTGGAATGAGCATGTGCTCCAGGCCCCGCGAATCAGGGCAGGTGAAGAAATGAGAACAGCTAGCTAGGAAGAATGAATCCAGACTTCTGAAATTAGACAGATGGAGAAATAAATTCTTTTTATTGCAGCATACATGTACGTTTTGTGTTTATAGCTTAATATTGATTTTTATTTTAAATTACACATGGGGATTAGAGTCATGAGAATCTTCTTGGGGCTTAGAGCCTTTAAAGTACCAAGCACGGGGCCTTGTAAGCACTCAGCTTATGTTAGTCCTCCTTTCCCCTTTCCCTAAATCACCAATTTCAGTTTTCATTATATTTTTTCTTGTTATTATTTTGCCTCAGAAGATTTTTTTCAAATAAAAGCTTAATGGGAATCTCAGTTTGCAAGCTATGTAACAGTGGAACAATTCCAATGGTGGGGTCGGGCTAGAGAGCCTGGGACCTCCCTCCTTACCCTGGCCTCCTTATCCCCTTTCCCCGCATCCCGAAGGATTCGAATCCCAGTGCTCTAACTCCCAGACAGTTCCCTTTTGTTTCAGTCAATAAGTTTCACTGGTTCTTTCACAGGCAAAGTCACCATAAATCCCCTTTTGGGTGTAGATGGTACATCTGTGACCTGTCCAAAGTGTGATGTGGCTTGATGGTCAACTGAGGCCAGAATGACTCCCCAGGGCCTTTCATCCAACACAGTTTTGGGGCATTTATATTTTGCTAGAAGGAAAAAGAGGTCCTGTGAAATGGTGACAGAGAAGCCAGGCCCAATATTACAACCAGGTTGAGTTCAAGGTCACTGGCTGTCAGTTGATGATGGATTTTCCTCATCTCTTTCAAAATGAGAAAACATATTGTCAGACTGAGATCTTTCCATAAAATGGGGCCTGAGAGTTTATTTGAGGATCTCTATCTACACGATCAGACCATCTGATAGGTTGTTTTGGGGAGAGAAAGTCTTGGTGGAGTAGAAAAAAAAATCCCCATGGGCTTCGGCATCAGACACACCTGATTTGAAATCTGGCTCCAGGTCTCACTGGATCCCTGGGAAAGCTTCACTTTGTTCCCTACAAAACAGGGACGTATTAAGGCTACCCATCCTTCTACTGATGTCTAAGGAGAAGACAAGATACTGGTCAAGTACCTGGTGCGTAGCAGGAGCTCATTAATATCAGCCAGAGAACCCACACTGACCCAGAATTCTGAGTGTAAAGGCAGCTCAGCTCAGTCATTCAGTGTGTTTTCATCTGATTCAAAACATTGTAAAAAGACTGCATTTCTAAGAACGGGGGTGGGGGTGGGGGACGGACCCAATTTAGGCACTGAATGATTTCAAGAACTATTGGGTTTCTCCTCCTGTGTTTACATGCTGCTCAAGGAATTGCCAGGTGGTGGTGGAAGATGCAGGCCTCTAATTTGAGATGTTTCAAATTGGTTGACAGGGCACCTGGGCTTTAGTTCCAGCCTCATCCCTAAATTGCTTCTTTGACAAGTCTCTCCTGGACCAGATGATCTTTCTGAGCCCTTTCCCCAGTGCTTCTGAAGCATTTCAACTGCTGGCTACTCCACTGAATCCTTAAACCCCATCTCCTCCCTCGGTTCTCTGTCTCAGTTCTTTCCTCCATATCCTACTGCTCTCTCTCCTCTACTTCTCCCTCTCCCCTCCCATTCTGTCCTCTCTTCTTTATCTCTCTCCTTTGCTGACTTCTCTTTTTTCTCTTGTATCTTCAGTGAGGATGTTTTCAGGACTGTGACCTCAGCCTCTTTTTCCTCACCTTTCTGTAGGGAAACCCCATCCTTTCTAGGGGCTTTAATGACTGCTTGTACTGATGACACCTAGACATTTTATCTGGGTTCCAGACTCCTGTGTTCATTCATCCAACAAGTATTAATTGAGCACCTCGTACGGGCCCCATAGTGTGTTAGGCATTGGGGATATAACAGTGAACAAGACAAAGTCCTGTCCTCATACAGATACATTGAGGGTGTGTGTGGTGTGAGTGTGTTTGTGTGTGTATGGAAATAGGCAATAAATAAGTCAAGAAATACACTTGTCTTTCTCTTGCACACCTCCACCAATGGGCACTGCTTAGACTCAACTTGCTGTCTCTCTATCACCAAAATGTCTCCCTCTCCAGATGCCTCTGCTTCCATTTATTCATCCAGCAAACACTGTCGACCACCCCTTGCCCCCAGTACGCAGTGTATTTACCCAGGGGCTGAGTCTTCTCCATGCTTATGTCTAGGTTGCCCTAGGCGCCCCCTACTCAGGGCCTGCTGGGATGATTTAGCCAAGCTTCTTGGGTCCTCCCCGAAGTTCTGTTGTCCACTCCCAGCTTGGTCCTCTCAGTTCTTAAGCAATGTCTTGTTCACCCTGTCAAGACTTCCCTAACCCATATCTCAAGGTCCAACGTACTCTGGCACCATCCTGCTCAGCAGGTGGCTTTCCTCCCACCTCCTGTGGTACAGGGGGAGGCTCCTTGAGCTCTGGGATCAGGGATACCTGACTTGGATCCTCCATCTGCTACTTTTTAGCTGTGTGTTAAGTCAATGAGGAACTGACTTAACCTCTCTGGGTCTGGGTCTTCTTTATAAAGCGAGGGTTATGATGGCACTTCGAACGGTTAGAAATAGTCTATGCAATGTGTTTGGCACATGATGGGGGCTCAGTAAATGGTGGCTATTATTATTGTCAAAACGATTAATGCCAGCTTGTGTGAGCTCCTGTGACCTCCCTTCTCCTAGCTTCTGAGGAAGAGGACCCCTCCTTCCCTCGGAAGCCACCCCCTGCCTTCACTCCCGATTTTCTCTTTACACCCCCTCCTTGGTCCATTCATCACTGCCTCTTCTTCACATCTCTAACCTCTTCTCCATAGGTCTCTTTTATCCCCCTCCTTCTCCAGCTCTTGCCCAGACCTTTCCTTTCCCTTAATCTCTGCCCTCTAACTTCATGGTGAAGGGTTCTTTACTCGGCGTCTCTGTTTCTTCGCCTCCCGGTCAAGCCCTGCAGCCCTGTGAGACCAGGGACTTGCTGCCCCCGCACTGCCACCCAGACTGTCCCAGTCAGACTTGCCAGAGGCCTGCCTAAATGTCAGGCCCAGGGGTGTCTTCACGGCCTCCCCTCCTCCATCCCTCTGTAGCATCAGATGCTGAGGGTGACCCTTATCGGTCCTCCTGCCCCCCACCCTTTTTCCCTTCTTGAACCTTCTGAATTCCATGACGCAGCACTCTTGGGGTCTTCTTCTTGGACAGGTCCTTTCTCTCACCTCTGCTGGCTCCTTTCCTTTAAAACGGCAATTTCCAACCTCTTTCATCTCACGGCACACAAAACTAATTACTAAAATTCTGTCGCACACCAAAAAATATATTTTTGCCAATCTGACAAAAAATTAAGTATGATTTTGATTCATTCACAGACAGCTATTGTTGTGTTGGCTGTTGTCATTTTTTAAATTGACAGTCTAAGGGAAAAGAGGTTAATGCCTCTGACTAAATAGTTGGGTATTGCGTGTTTTAAAAATTTTTTCAGCAGACCAGTGGACCTGTCTGCCACAGCACACAGGCTGAAAATCAACGATTCGAACGTGGCTGTTCATTAGGCAATCTCTCCCCTTCTTCTCTTCCTACTGCCCCTCCCTCACCCACTCCTAGCTTGGGAATCTCACCTACTCTTACTTGTTTATGCCACAGATTGACCTCTTTGCCCTCCACCCCCTCTCTCTCACCCTCCTCCCTTCACCCCCCTCTCCTCAAACCCGCACATTTAACTCTCTGCTGTACGTTGTCACATGGACGCTCTCGGCTCATCCTGTCCAAGGAGCGGTTTCCTCCTGGCCTCCCCGATCCAGCTGCCTTTTCCCCCAGCATGCCTGGTTCCACTTGCCTCAGCTGAAAACCCCAGACTCAGCAAATGCTTCATTGGTTCACTCCCACACTCACTCCCACACTCACTCCCACTACAAATAATTTTTGAGCACCAGCTCTCTGCCAGGCATCGTTCTGGGTGCTGAGGCTGTGGCAGGGCACAGGGAAGGTCCAGCATTTGCTGTGACGGCATGCAGCCAGCTAGGGAGGCAGACACTAGACAAAGACCACACAAGGAACTGGTGAGTTACAGTTGGAATGGGGGGCTGAGGGGGAAGTCGGGAGACTGTAGTAGCTTCACAGTGCTTTCTGAGTTCACACCCTCGTCTCTCCTATGGCAGCTAATGCCTAGGTTGGGGCCTCGAGTTTCTGGATTTGTGCATGAACTTCAACTCTATGTCTCTCCCAGCTCTCATCCATCCTCCACATGGCTGTCCAATTAATCTTCCCAAAGGGCAGATCTGCTCTTGCAGACACACTCTGCCATGGCCCCACAAAACCTTGTCAGACTGATCGGAGTCCTTGTGCTGACCTTCAAGTCCTGCACAGCCTAGCACCTACCTGTGTTGCCATTCATTGCCTCCCCTTGCACGTGGCTCTGCTCGGCCACACCCCAACACTTAGTATTCTTTCCAAACCCTGGGGTATTTGTTCATGTTGTTTCCACAGCCCTGAAACCTCTTAACCTCATCTCTACTGGTTCAAACCCTGGCACCGCTACTTATAAGTGACCTTGAGCAAGTGGCTTAATATTTTCCCATCTGTAAAGTGGGTGAAATAACACCCACGCCCAAGGTGCGCTGTGAGCATTGAATACGACCACGCAGGTACAGTGCTCAGCCCAGTGTTCTGCACAGAGCGGGTGCTCAGTGCCTGTGGGCTGTCACTGCCATTGTTGTCATCGCCGTCATCGTTATCATAAGCAGCAGTATTGATTTTCAAAGATCCTCTCCAACAGCACCCCCTCCATGAAATTTCTGGGTGTCTTCCTCTCCTGAGACCCATGGTACTTTCTAGGACAACCTTGACTACCTCCAGCTCACGCTCTCTGTCCAGTTGTGTGTCTTTTTCTTCCTGGTGCCTCGCAGCTCCTCCCTGTACCTTGTACATTTTTCCTACCCCAGAGTCCACAGCACCTCCTGGTTCATGGTGGAGCTGGCCTCAGGATGTATTTGCTGGATTGAATTTAATGTTCTGTGTCAGCGAGTATGTGAGAATGTACACATTCAAAGTACGATCTGACTGTGGCCTTAGGCGTTGTGTGTGCCTGCATGCTTGTGTGTGCAGGCGTGTATGTAGAGGTTTTGCCATATGCCTGTAGGAGTGCTGAGGTCCAGCAGGTTGCTGGCAGTTGAGGATTTTGGCTGATCCACCAGGAGGCGCTCCTGAGCGGTTCTGCCAGGAGCTTTGGTTTATCCAGGCCAGGAAGGGTGGTGGAGGTGGTGGTGGTGGTGGTTTTGGGCTGGGGGTGGGGAGGCAGAGAAAGGGGTGGGGAAGAGCTGCTGCAGCACCAGGTTCCCTTGCCTGCAGTGCCCTGGGACCCAGGACTCATCTTTTGCTTCTCCCTGACTCTCTCCTAGCCTGTCCCAGTCCCAAGGTAGCACCTCCTCAGGCTCTGCCGACTGAGCTCAGGACGGTTTCGGAACTGGGCCCCTGCCATCTGACAAGCAGACTCAGGCACCTGCAGTGTTTGTCCTTATGGCTGTTTTTCTGTGTGTGTGTGTGTGTGTGTGTGTGTGTGCGCGTGTGTGTGTGTATGTGTGTGTGTGTGTGTTTTAAATGGCTCAAGTCCAGGCTATATTCACTGCAACTCAATTCAACACTCATTTGCTTTTTTGCCACCCTCTGCTAATGGCAGTGGCAGAGACAAGGGTTGCTGTCTACCCCCCCCCCCCCACGTCCCTGGGAGGGAGAAGCAGTGGGGAAGGGAAGGGGGCAGGGCACCTGCACCCGCAGAAGAGCAGAAGTGGTGGGGGCTTCGCATCCCCCGCAGGAGAGGGAACGGGAGCCCTGGCGCCTCTCTCTCTCGTCCCGGTCCCGGTCCCGCACAGACCCACAGAGCCGGAGCTCTCGGTCAGCCACTCAGAGCGCCCCTCCCCCACACAGAGCTCCAACCCCAGACCCTGCCGGGCCTCAAACTTTGCGGGCCGAGGTGGCAGAGGGCGCAGGCAAGGGCCTGGGTGAGATCCTGGCGAATGGCCCCAGGCAGCTTGCTGTGCTGCCCAAACCTTGGCTCCTCCCCCGAGGACAAATAGTCCCCTTGGTCCCTCACCCCCAAAGGACGTTTGGGGTCTTTTCCTTTCCGCCTTAGGTCTGTCTGCTCCCCTTCCGCCGCCCTCTGACTCGCTCCGGGAACCTGAGCCGTACCCCATGGAGGGTGGGGGCGGCCTCCTCCTCTGGCGCGAGGAAGGCCCCGGGGCTCCGGCTAAGTAGCTTAGATCGAGATCCCCGCCCCCACCCGAGCGAGATGGAAGTTGTTCTCTGGCTTCGGACTGGAGTCCCCCATTGGCCTCAGGGTGGTCCTGGCTCCCCAGTGGCTGGGCTGTTGGGGCTTCTGCCGGGAGGGGGCTCCGGGGGCACCCACCTCTTCCCAGTTCGGTGGGCGGCACCGCCTTCCCGCCTGCCCACAGGCCCCCTCTCAGGGAGCTGTCCCTCCAGGACCACGCCAGCATCGCCCTGAGGGGGCTTGCGGCTGCCGTGCAGCCTCCCCTCCGCGCGCCCGGTCAGTCTTGGGGAGCTGTTCCCCGAAAAGTAGCGCTCCCCAGCCTTCTGGGCTGCCCTGCGGCCTCGAGCGGAGAGCCAGGACCCTGTTGCCCGCGGCCCGGCCCCGCCCTCCCGGCCCCCGGCCAGCACCGACCTGGCGGCCCCTGCAGCCGTCTGAGCCACTGCGGGGCTCGCGGGGCTCAGCGAGGCGGTTCCTTCTGCTCTTCCAGCCCCGGCCGCCGCCTCGTGCAACTCCGCGGGGCGAGCTGGGGCCGCGCCGCCGCCGCTGCCGCCGCAGGCGCCCTCCAATCACGCCCCTCAGCCAGGCCCTGACGTGCTGCCGCTCCCCTTCCAGATGGGAAATTCAAATCTCTCCCTCTCTCCCCCTCTCTCTGCTCTCCCTCTCTTGCTCTCCCTCCCCACTCTCTCCCTCCCCCTCTCTCCCGCCCCTCTCCTCCTCCCTCTCCCTTTCCCATTCTCCCTGTTTTCATCCTCTCTCTTCTCCCTCCACTCCCCTTCATTCTCCACCTCTGCCTGTCCTCCTCTCCCTGCCAGCCCTTCTTGTTGCCACCTGTCCTGACCACAGCTTTAGGATCACAAACTTGCTGCCTCAATGCACTGAGGGGCAGTGGGGGTGAGGAGAGGGTAGAAAGGTTCTTTCAAGCAGAATTCAAAGGTCGCCCGCATAGGAAAGCCCTTCTTGATCCCTCTGGGCGGAAGTGGGCACACTCTCCTGAGGAAGAGCTCCCCGGAGACAGCCCCTGTTTCAGGGGTCTCTGTTCCTCTGTTTGCATGCCTCTAGCTTGGGAGCTCCTACTGGACAGGACGGCTGCCAGATCGCCTTGGCAGCCCCTCAGCAGAGTGTCCCGCTACAGGAGCACTCAAGACATTGATGGGTGCTGTGGGTGAGGTCCCCTGAGGGTGCGGAGCCCTCCAATGCACCCAGAGGCTGAAGACCGCTGCAGCATTGAGTCCAGTCCCTTCTCCATCTGCTACCCTGTGAGGGATGAGGGATCCTTTGGAGAACTTTATTCTAGGGGGCCATTTTTTTCTCTCCTATGCCCAGGGAAGAAAAGGGAACTCCAGATGGCAGGGTAGCATCGGCCCCCACTCATGGCCTTTCCTCCTCCTCTACACTTTGTTTGTTTGTTTGTTTTATTGCTGTCTGGTAATGAGCCTTTCCATTCAGCCTGCCATCTTTTGACTCTAAGCCACTTCCTTTAATCCAGGCAGACTGGTAGGAAAATGGCTTCAGAGAGGAGTGGCCTTGCAGCAGGACTTTCAAACATTTGCAGGAGTTTACACCTCAGTCAGGGTTATGTCAGAGTGGAAATGACTTCTGCTCTTGTAGTGGGATGGCCTCCTTCCAAGAAGCCAGTGGCAAGAGCTTCAGAGGACTGGGTCTGGGAGAGGAAGGAGGCACGATTCTGTTCCAATGAGGTCGGGGTGCTAATTCTTTGCACATGCTCACAGCAGAGGCTTCAAAGTGGGGAAACCCCTCCTCACAAGTCAGAAGCTATTGGTGGACCCCCCCTTCCTCTCCCGGGGGGTCCTTTCTGAAGCTCATCTCTGTTCTCCCCTTACAGGCTATGGGGCTTGGCTTAGGAAAGGTCCTTCTTTTATGTCTGAGCTCCCTGTTTCGCGCCATGCGGGGCCTTCGGCCTGCTCTTTGTGGTTTTTATTCCCTTTTCCGTGGCAGACACTGATGGAGGGGGGAAGAGGGAGGCTGTTTGATTAGAATGACTTAGACTTGGCACAAATGCCTGAGGGGAGTTCCGGGCAGGGAGATCTGAAATCCTGCCATTTCAGGAGTCATAGTTCTCCTCCCTCCTCCTTCCTTTCTCTCTGTTCTTCTAGGATAGAAGCTCAGTAAATGGGACCTGGCTGGTAGCACCGTGCTTACAATTGGGGTTTTTCCACAACGGGCATTGCCTTTGACGTGGATGTCGACCAATCTTGGCTAAAAACCCCACTTAACTTTCAGAAAAATACTAAACCCAGTTCTGAGCACCACAATTTAAGATGGTATTTGATAAACTCAAATATGTTTAAAAGAGAAGGGGGTGGTTTGGTGGTGGGCATCTGGACAGGTCAGATAAGGGAAGGGTGAAAGATCTGAGGATGTCTCACTTGGAGAGAGAATGCTAAAGGAGGATCAGGCCTCAAAGGCCTGGCAAGTCTTGCTCGATTTGTAACTCCAGCACTTAGCGTGGTGCGCGGCAAAGTAGGTGCTAAGGATATGCCTGTTGGAGGAGTAAATGATCATTGAAAAGAAAGAGGAGTACTGTTGTTTTAACTGGCGCTGAAGGCAGAGTTAGGGCAATGGGGGAAAGGTGACGGGAGCAGACAGAAGCTCTAGAGGAAGAACCTTCGACCAACTGAAGCTGCCCAGCCACAGTGTTGAGTGCACCTGTGAGGCGGTGAGCTCCCCAGCCCTGGAGGATGGCAGCTGGACAGCTGAAGCCCCCTTCGAACCCAAGCTTCTCTGAGTTCATTAAAACTGCATGAGCTGACATGAATCATGTCTAGCTGCAAAAAATCTTACTGGTGAATAAAAGGACAGTTCAGTCAAGTTATGGTGGCTTCATCCTGCTGAATGATTAGGGATAAATCATGACACATTAGCTATTGTGTCATCAAGATAAGGTGGTGGAGAGATGAGTACTTGCTTCTTGTACAGTGTTACCAGTCTGGACTTGGTTCCCAGATGCTCTGTTATCACTGCAGAAAAGTCACTAAATATAAGCATTTTCTAGTGATTATAATACTACTAATCATAGCAAGCTGTGGGACCCCAGTATGCCTTACTTTTGGTGCTTTGCATAAATCACATCTCTCCTTTAGTTCACACAAACCCCTATTTTCAAGACGGTAAAGACAAGGCCCCAGGGACCTACAGTGGGTCTTGGGCAGAGCCAGGATGCCAGCCCAGGTCTGCCTGACACCGAGCTCTGGGGTCCCACTGCACTGGGCTGCTTCTCTTCTGACACATCCCACAGCCTATGGAAATGTAACTTTTGCTCTGCAGATATTTTTTTACATTGACATTTACAGTCTTTCCTATCTCCAGTTTCTCACTAAAAAAAAAAAAAAAAAATTCACACCCTTATCGGGGTCCTCATGTCATGTGGGCTGTCAGCATTTCCTTCAGCCTCCTGCATCTCTAACCCAGCCGCTGTGCCATCGCCTCCCCCACCTCCAGCCTCTCTCTGGACAGCTTCTAAGAGTCACCCGGTAAAATACGGATATGGCTCTGCTTAAGGTGTCTTACCCTGGCTGGTGCTGAATTTCCACTTTTATTTATGAGCTGTGTGAGCTGGGGCAGGGGGCCAGATTTGAACAGATTTTTAAAATGGTATGTACATGCCTTGAATGTTCACTAGGAAGCCAATCAAGAGAGCTAATGTCAGTACTTTGTGTGGGGATCGAGGAACAGTGTGTGACGAACGACAACTGTCACAGATCATAAATGTGATCAGTGAGAATGGTGCTCGTCCAAAGGTCAGCTGGTCTTCCCTGCAGCTGCCTCCGTCCACAGGGCACTCGGGGCACCGTGCTGGGGGTAAGGGGGCATCTAGGAAGCACTGGCCACCAGCCCTGATCTGGAGCCCGCTGGCTGGGCCTGAACTCCGCTGGTGAGTGCCCGAGTGCTGGGAGACATCTGAAGGCTCCAGATGCCAACTGTGCTTCCTGCTATTCTAGCTTGAGCCTGGAGGGGCAGAGCTGTGCTTGGTTTGAAGAGGTGGCCACATGCCCCAGGCAGAAACAGAGCTGTGGGAGCAGTGCATAGGGAAGGGCTCTAGGACACCTGGCTCATCTGATGAGTGGCCTCCCTCTTGTCACCAATAATGGCCAGGGTGCCATCACTGTCAGGGGGTGAGGTCAAGGCCCCAGCCATTCTCCTTCAACGTGGAATGATACAGTGTGGAGGCAGAACCCCTGGTGTGCCATAGTGCATTCGTGTGTGTGCCCAGCAGGGTGGAACCGTGCAGGAAGTGGGTGGCATCCATGTGGAGGGCAATGGGCGCTCGCAGGGCAAGTGGGGATCTGTCACCACGTGTGTAGCGGTGTTGTGTCCACCCCGAAGTGAAGTGACTGGCGTGAGTACATCAGCGGTGTGTGATAGTGTGCAGCTAAGTGGGTGGTTGTTGCAGTGGAGTACGTTGGTGGCTTTGTGCGATGGTTCGAACGTAAGGCAAGGGGCCCGTATACGGCTGAGCATGTTGTGCAGTGTACAACCACAGAGGGTGACATTTACATAGACTGTGCCAGATGAAAAGGCTCTGGGGACATTTCTTTTAAAGGTCTATGTCTAACTGTTGTTGATGACGAGAGATGACATAGGTGATAAGATGTTACCATTAGTATGAAATGGCACCACCATTGGGGGTAAGTGTGCAGATGCGTGTCATAGTGGACTGGCCCATGTATCACTGCCATTATGTAGTGCAGAAGGGGTGTATGTGTGCATCTAGGAGTGTGCCGTCACCTGTGTGTAGGCGTGCAGGCCACATGTGTCAGTGAGAGCGACTGACCCCTCCTTTTCCATTCCCCCCTCCGAGCCAGACAGGCCTATAGCGGCCCAGCCTTCTAGCTCCAGCCCCACCTGGCAAGCCATAGGAATCTTTGATTCTCCATTCTCTACTTTTGTTTCTCAGAGAGAGGATCATGCCTTGACTCATGTGCGTGTGTGTGTGTGGGAACTCCGCAGGAGTCTCTCTCAGTCCCAGAGCCCTGCCCTCGCTCGGACCCCTCCCCTGCCCAGCATGCCGCTGCCAGCTCCTCAGAGGTCCTCTGCCACTCTTCATCCTGTCCCATCCCTCCCAGATCCAGACACTGATTAACATGTCAAAGCAGTCCTCTGCCAGCCCTGACACAGCACCTCAGGATGGCCCCACACAGTCAGCTCCCTCTTCTCTTGAGCTTTCCCCAAACTGTACATTTTCATGTCTGCTCCGCCAGTCTGCAGTTCTCCCATTGTGTGGCACAGCACAGGTGCTCCGGTGGTAAATTCGTCCTCCCTTGCCCCTGGTTCTTTTCCAGCTCTCTGCCATGACTTCTGCATCCCCCTTTCCAGCCTCAGCCCTTCCCACTCTCTGGGGTGCGGTTGGACCTCCCTTCCCCTCAGGAATTCTTCCTGATGACCCCAGATGCTCATGTCACCCCGGAGGCAGCCAGCACGCCCTGCCCCACCCCCTCACTTGAGGGCTAGCACTGGGCATGCCTGGGCACAATGGACACAACTTCAGAGTTTGCTCCGTGTCCTCAGGAGGTTCCCCTTCCAGAATGTCCCTCTTCCCTGATGGCACTTAGTCCCTTTTCTGGTCCCCTTGTGAAGCCCATACTCAGAAAGAGCCTGCCCCTTCGAATCCTCTCCTTAGGCACATGGAAATAGGATAACAGCATTCCAGAGCACTAGAGTCATAAGCAAAGGGCCGCTTTATAATCACACTGAGAATCACAGAATCTGCAATGGCTGGCTCTCTAACCCTTCTCTGTCCAAGAGTGGCCCACTCCTGCTCAGAACCACTGGGGTGGGAGACTTGTTGGAAAAATTGCAGATTCTTGGGTGTTATCCCACGTGGAACCAAAATTTCTGAGCTGGGCGGCCAGGAATTTGTACCGGTTACCAGGCCCCCAGGTATTTTTGATATGCCTACTAGTTGAAAACCCTTGCCTTGAGTCAATAGAATCTGAGAATCATATGATTTTGGGTCCGAACCTTATAGGAAAAAAACAACAACAATGAATCACGGAATCACCGAATATTTTAGGATTAATAGAAGCTTAGACTAAATTACACACACTCACAACTTCAGAATCTTAAATTCTGTGAACCTTAATGTCTAGAATTACGGAGCTGAAGTGACCTTGGAGGGTGGTTTTCTTCCTGGTCTTGGAGGAATTTTTCTTTTTTAGCCTTGCTGCTCCTTGGGGACTGGAAGACTTTTCCCCCGGTCCCTTTCAGGGCTGCCTCCGTGGTGTCACCTACATTCATGAACACAAGCGTCCTTTCTGTCATGGTGCAAAGGCAGCCAGCAGAACCCCTGCATTCATGGAGCGAGTGCGCCGGAAACGACGTCTCCTTTCCACTTAGGGCCTGCACACCCTGGCCCACAAAGCAGATCTCAGCCTTTGGTAAAATGAACACGAGGGGCATTCTTGCCGTTTCGTTAAAGCAGGCAGGCATATCGGAGGAACACAGACAACAGAGGCTAATAAGCTCTGGAGCTTCTGTTCAAGGAAATGAAAGAGAGGGCGCGAGCGAGGGGCAGCAGAACGTGATCTTGGAGACTGATGGGCAGGCACGTGGTACATGTGTGGGTGTGTCGGCGTGGGGAGGAGTGGAGTGAAGGGAGGAGGAGAAGCATAAAGAGTCAGCCGTGAACAGGCACCATTCTAGCCCTCTAAGCCAGTGCCCTCACTGTACAGAGGCAGAAGCAGAGGCAGAGAAAACAGACGAGACTTTCTTAATACCGCTCAGCAACTTAATGAGACTTTTAACTCCTTGGAAAATATTCCGTCCCAGTTGCGACACAGTGTACAAGTTCTACCCTTCTTAAAACACCTCCAGTGGGCCAAGCACTGTTCTAGGAATGTTACAGGTGTCAGCCCTTCCAGCTGCAATATAACCTAGGGTGGTGGGTGTTTTTCACTAAATTATTCATTTATCAGACGTGTGTGGAGGGACCACGACATGCCAAGAACTCTCCTAGGCAGAGAGAGATGTAGAAGAAGTTTTGGAGTCCCTATTTTCCCCCGTCATTCCGCTGCGAGAGATGCAACTACTCCACAGAGAGATAACACATGGCCCAATTCACACGCTCAAGAAGATCTTTCCCTGTGGAGCCTCTGATTGGAAGTACTCAGAAGGGAGCAGGGGAGAGATGCCCACAAACAGTGGACGATAACACAACAGGCTAAGTGCTGTTCTAGTGAAGAGGCAGCTCCGAGGAGGAGAAGCAAACACACACAGCTTGCAAGCCAGATGGGACTGGAAGCCCACAGCAGGGAAGGGACAGGGTGACCGTCTCTGGGGCTGCCCAAGTCATCTCTGAGGCACTGTGGAGAAGACTGCACTGGGCTCTGGCCACAGAGAGACATGGGTGACATCTCAGCAGACCTCTGCCCCTTCCAGATGGCGCAAGTTTTCTCTGAGACTCAGTTTTCTTTGCAAAATGGGGGGATAATTCTGACCTCCCAGGGCTGTTGTGAGGCTCAGATAAAATAATGTTTAGGAAGCAGCGGCACAGTCTCAGCAAGCGTTGCTTCTCTTTCCCTCCCACCCCTGAGTGCGGCAGGGATTTCTCCTGGATCTGGGGGCAGTGTGACCATTGGACAAAGCCTCCTTCTACAATCTTCTTGGTCAAAGAAATCTGCCTCATGATTGTCCTGAGTTTAAGCTGGAGTTAGAAAAAAAAAATTGGAAGCTTAGAGGGAAATGGGGGGATATTTCTTCTTCTCCTTTGCTCCTCCTCCCCCGGTGCACAAGGGACTGGGGCATTGTGTTCCCAAGTGGAAATCGCCGAAGGAAGTCAAGAGGGGGCTTAGACTTCAGGCTGAGGAACAGGAGGAATTTTCCACCCACAAATCTAAAAACAGCTGCTCTTTGCCACTCAACCTCCAGTTGTTTCTTTCTGTCAGAAAAACAAAGTAAAACAAAACCACCTTTTATCTGGCAAACAAACAAGGGGTTGGAGAGGTCTTGGGAACATGAAGCCAGGGAAGAGTTTAAAGGGCTAAAGAGGAAGGGATTTTCATTTACTGAGCCTCTCACTGGTGTGGGCGATTCATAATCTTTATTTGATTGAATCCCCACACCCGCGCCTCTGTTACCTTAAATGTCATCATGTCCACTTTATATTCAGGTGGATATTTAGACTCATCAGCATTTGAACTTGGTGGTCTCTGTAGGTGGCCACATTTCCAGAGGGGGATTTAGTATGTTCCTGGAAGCTGAGCCTGGGTCTGCAGCTTCAGGGCAACTTTCCCCAGAGTTTGGGTGACTCTGCTAGGGACACCTATAGGGGGACTTTGCCACAGGCTGGTCCTTAATGGGATTGGGTGGTCTAAGTCTGAAGATGCTCAAAAGCGATGGGGGCAGTAGGTCAGGGCCCCGGAATTATGTCCTAAGGATTTAAATAAGAAGCCCCCTCTGTGGCGGCCCTGTGCTCATTTCTGCTCAGTTTGGCTCAGCCTGGTTCTTAACAACAGCCATCTCACCGCTGCTCCTGCGTCTGCCCTTGCCTTCAGGTTAGCCTCCAGAGCTGTAGGAGAATCATCGCTTTCCAAAACATGGCCCCATTGCATCATTCCCCTCCTGAAGCCATGTGGGGGCCACAGCTTATTTTGCCACCCAGCACCCACTCCTCCCCGGAGTGCCATCAGCTTTGGAGGGACCAACCTGTGTATTTCATTTGAACCCATGAATGGATCACATGACCTGGGCTAAGCCAATTAGCACATGGTCCTCTGATCACTGGGTTAGTTCAGGGAGAGGCACAGGACCCAAATCAGACAGTCAGGGCTGGAGAGACTCAATTCTGGGACTTTTGCTTCAGCTCTGAGGAGTGGACTCTCCTTTTAGCTCCTCTATGACGTGAACTGGGGTTCCCAGGAGCCGCCACATGGAGCCTCAGAATGGAAACCAGCTCAGAGCCCGCCGAGCCAAGAAAAGGAGAATGCGAACCCCCAGCCTGATGACATTGTTTACACCTCAGACCAAGCTGTGCCCACAGCTCTGCCAGGCCTCATTATTCTTACGAGCCAGTAACCATCTCTTTCCTTTTGTTCTTGCTAAAACCATTTTAAATTTTTTCTTTTACTTGCAACCAAAAGGATCTTAAGTGACATAAAAATACTTCCTTTAAACCCTTTGGTTGTCCTCACATTGCCTTCAGGAGAAAGTTCAAAGCCTTTGAATTGGCCTTTAGGGCCCTGCATGATCAGACCCTGACCACTCTCTCCAGTTCCTTCAGTAGCCGCCCGTGCTCTTCGTCACCCCTAGACAGAGTGTCAGCTGACACTTCTGAGCCATTCCCTGTGCTGTTTGCATCTGGAGGAGAAATGGTCTTGTCTGCTGTGACCACCTGACAAGCTTTTACTTTGACCACCAGTGTTTAGCTAAAGCATGAAGGAGTCCCTTCTGGGTAACAGGCTAGCCAGGGGTGTTCCCCCATGGATCTCGTCATCAAAGCACCAGTGAAACTAAACTTGACACTTGTCTGACTTGCTCTCCAGATTTCGAGCTCTTTAAGGATGGGGACTCACCTAGGCTGAGAGAAGGCCTTTACTCGGATATGACCTGGGCATCTACCATAGGCCAGGGACCCTCTAGGTCCTGGGAATAGCACAGTGAAGAAATAGGCAAATTCCCATCTCATAGGGGAAGCAGATGCTGCCCTAGTAAACACACACTGGGCCAGGTCCTTTCAGAGGTGGCTGCGACGTAGTCAGACCAGGGGATGCCCGCTTCCTGTCTCTGGGCTCAGAGCCTAGAGGAGGGCCAGGCTCTAGGCAGGCCCTCAGGAAGTGGCTGTTTAACGAATGAATAGGAACATCCCTGGACACCATGCTGCCCTCAGCCTTCCGTTATAACTGTCACTCTGGACTCCACCAGAACCTCTTTGTTAGCGACTTTCCCCCCATTACCAGCCTACACCCCCCCTTGGAGGGGTCATAGTTATATAAATCACATTTTTTGTGTGTACGGCACTCACCTCTCCCGATGGGTATTGAACAAAGCTTTATTCTCTTTGTCTTCATGGGGCAGCTCCATCCCTGTCTCGGTCCAGCGCCAGGTAGCGGTGCGCTTCTCTGCCTGACTTTGATCAAGGCTCCCTTGGCCGTCATCTTTCCACTCCTCACTCTTCTGTCTCCCTCCACAGGCCTGTTGTCAGCCCTTTGATCATCTCTGTGACTCTCCTCTGGGCTTTTCTGGCTCCATTAAGACCAGGAAGCTTCTTCCTGCTTCTGTCACCCCTGTGCAAAGCCCTTTAATGACTCGCCATTGCCTACAGCATCAAGTCCAGACCCCGAGGGGCCTCCCTGGATCCAGCTCTGCCTCCTCTGCCAGCCTGTTCACCACGACCAGCTTCTGTCCTACACAGCGCTCGCTGCTGCAGAGCACACAGCACCTCTGATGTTCGTTTTATTCCTTTATTAATTTACACCTGCTTCATTGTCTTCCCCCACTGGATTGTAAGCTGCTTGAAGGCAAGGACTATGTCTTGCTCATCCTCGAATCCCTAACATTAATCCCAGGGCCTTCTCCACGGTGAACGCTCAACAAAAAACGGATTTCAGAGGTGAAATCCGTGCAGGGCCTTGCCCTGCCTTTTTGGGGTTGAAATGGCTTGTCCTGGCCCACGTGCCTTTGAGGCTCCCATCTCAGGGTGAGATTTGCAGACCTAGGCCCTTGCTGGACCACAGACCACAATAATAGTGCCGACATCCTTGTTTAAATCTTATTCTTCCCTTTATTTGCATTCTTGGTCCCTCTGCATAACCCCATGATTCCCTTTCATGCTTTAGCCCCATCACTGTGGCATTTTCACATTGGGATGTCTTTGGCATCATTTCCTGTGGTGCGATATATGATTTCTGCGTCTTTGGTATCTCTGAATCCCTATCCCTCCCCCACTCCCAGGCTTTATGGTCTAATTAGGGCTGACTCCACGTGCCCACTTCCATGGTGAGCCGTAGACCCATTGCCAGCCAATTAGAGCACTATTAGCTCTGGCCTCTGTGATTGCACAAGAATGAAGAAATTACACAAGTTAAGCCAATGAGAATCAGCCCTGGGACTTTAGCTGGAAGCAGTGGGAAAGAGTGGACCTTCCCGTTTCTGTGGGACTCACCGGGCTGACAGAATGTGGGCCTGAGCAGCTGGACTGTTTTGCTGCCACTTGGGGAGAGCCTGCCTAAGGGTGATGCCAACAGCGGAGAACAGAGACGAAAGAAGGGAAGGAGTCATGCAGGACGACAGTGTTTGAGTGGCCACATCTCAATGTGCCTTTAAGGCTCATCGGCCCATGTACTTTTCTGTTATGTGACCAATAAATGCCACCTGTCCACTTAAGTTATTTTGAATGAGGTTTCTGTCTCTGCTACCGGGGAGAGATCTGTTGGAAATCTGTACTTTGGAGCTGTGTGTCCCCTCCTTCAGAAAACTTCTAATCAAGCAGGCCCTGGCCCTGGAAGGACCCACTGTTGAATCATCTCACATTCCGAGAAGGAGCTGATCACCCTGGTCTCAGTTCTCTGCCTCTAAACTGCCTCCTATACTTCGTGGTCCCCATGGTTATGTTGACTTAAGAGAGAGAAGGGGCTCACACTGTGGATCCTTGCTCAAAGCTTTGCCAAAGCTCAACTTCATATCCACAGATCCCGGTTCCTATACCCACATCCCCTCAAAACCACTCATATTTTTGGCCACCAGCTCTGCAGTTTCACCCCTGAGTGGCATCAGCACTCTTGGGCTGGTGCCGTCTGTGCCTGGAGATTTGTCTGCATCTCGTTTGTCAGCTGGAGCTGGAACGTTTGTCTGCCAGAGCAGTGCCTTGTGCCTCTGCTTCCGAAGGACCGTTTGGTAGCAGGAATTCCCCTGAGATCTTCTTCAGCTAAAGTGGAGGCCAAGGCTCCCTCAGATGTTTTGAATGTCTCTCTCTCATCTCATCTCTCTCCCAGAGCTATGATCGTTGGGCATCTCGCCGGCCCTTTATCTCACCTCTTCCCATTGTATGGATTTGAAAGACCTCTGATTTTTGGCCCTACAGTCCTTTTCAAGGTGACTTTCAGGGTGTTTTTGGACGGTACCATTTTAGACCTCACTACTCCAAATGGGCTTCTGCATTCTTAAGTATCAGTTTTAAAAGATTTTCCTAAAGATGCCTTTTCCCTTGCAACAGCTTCTCAGGCATTTCTCTAGTTATTTTATTTTGTTTCTCACTGTAATGGTCAGACTACACTGGTCTGCAGTTGGAAGAGGGAGGAGGTTCTGTGTCAACTTGTGATGCCACCATTTCAACATGGCTTCACTGTGGTAGGAGGAGAGAGCTGGAGTGTCACAGAGGTCCCCATGGCACCAACTGGGAAGTGATCTTCTGGCCTCCTCCAGATCCACACTTCCCCTCCCTGCCCTCCTTTGTGCCCAGATGGCCACTCAACAGTTCCCTTTGTCCTCAGGCTTTTGGTTGTGTTCTGTCAGTAGGAGGTGCTAGCAGGGATTGGAGGCAGGAAGACGACAGGATCAGAGTGCCCCTTGGACAAAGGCCACCACTCCTGTCAGCTGGTCCTTCCCATGCACCTATCCTCTGCAGACTGGGCAACCACTTCCTCCTTGCCCTTTAGGCTTACAGGTAGAAAAGGCTCCCCACTGATGCTGACCCTCCAAGGTCAGAGAGGTGGGTATTCCAGGGCCTGTGGGTCCTTGCCAGAATGGCGAGAGGCTTGGATGTTATTGAACTTGGTTGGGGGCCATCCATAGGGAGCTTCTAGTAGCAAGTTAAGCCCGCAGAGATTCCCTGGTTGAATCCTCCTGTTCCCAGTCCTCATTTGCAAATTTCTTTAGCAAACTGCCATTTTTGGAAGACTGAGAACATCCGTTAAGGATTCAAGCATGTTCTCCCTCATTTCTGGGGAAACTGAGGCCCACAGTTCCTCAGGTCCGTCTCCTCCTTCCGAGGGAGACCACAGCCACCCTGCCTCCCGCCCCAGAACCTGCTGCACTGCAGGTGCAGGGCGGCCCTGCACATGAGCTGTCTCTGTTCATGGGCTCCGTCTCCCCGGGAGGCTGGCATGCTCATCTTGGTTCTGTAGGTGAGGAGACTGAGGACCTAGCATCTCCCACTCCCTCTTCACCTCAGGACGCCTCCCTCTGATATGAGACAACCCACACTACATCCTGTAAATAACTGCATGTTCCCAACACTTCTCCTCCTTCTCCTTGGAAACCTGCTCTCTCTTTGGACTTGCTGCGGGTTGTCAGGTTCTCGGCTTGGCTCAGCGTAGAGCGTGGCGGGAGCTGCCACATGGCACCTGAAGGCCTGGGGCGGCCCCAGCTCCATTGTTTACTAGCTGGGTGATCTTAGGCAGGTCACTTTACTTTTCTGAGACTCAGTTTCCTCACCTGAAGTGCAGGGGATGGTAACTAATGTCTGTGATGGAGATTAAACAAGGACTTGTACATAAGTGCCCCGCTGAGTGTGGGGTACACGCAAGGTGATTAATGAAATCATTTCTTCTTTTCTTCTTTCTCTCATTCTCTTTTCCTTCTCTAATTGGTCCTGCCTCCTAGGTGTCTCTGGGGGTGGGCAGGACCCATGCACTCAGATGCCTGCAGGTGACAGACAGGGACACTACTCAACTCCCTGGAGATGACATGGGAAGAAGCCTGCTTCCCGAAGCACTGAGCCTGTAACCTGTAACCTGGTCACATGGAGGATGTGGTCTGGATTATTCAGGGGTCTCTGAGGCCCCTTCCTAAGGCTACTTTTCAACTCAGGCTGACACTCCCAGGTTGCAGGATCCACTCAGAGTTCCTGCTGCCCTAAAGTTCCTTAACTACATTTGATTTTATCAAGTGGAAGGGCCTTTCACTGGCTTTGGCTGGTTATTATGGGAGAAGTGGAAGGGGATTTACCTGTGGGGAGGGGTGAATTAGCGTGATCCCTGACATGCGGAGCCTGTGGGGAGATGATGACCATAGGAACTAACTTGCTGAGCTGCTCTGTGCCAGCCGCCAGTCTCTGTGCCTCCTGTATGCTACCTTGTTTAAGCTGCACGGCCACCTCCTGATAGGAACGTTAGTTCTATGCCTACTTCACAGATGATGAAAGAGGCAGAGAAAAGTCAGGAAGTTGTCAAGGTCACACAGCTAGAAGGGGCCATTAAGGATTTGCATCCAGGCTGTCTGACCCCTGGGTCTGCACTCACCCCCCTGCTCTTCTGGGACCAGGAGGTCCGCATGAGAGCTGGGGCTGAGGCCACAGCTGGGTGCAGAGGGAAAGACCCAGTGACTATTCAACACCATCAGTGTCGCACCAGCTCCTGCGGCACCGTCATCAGTGTCTCCATGTCATTGTCGTGGTGGACACAGAGTGTCCTATAGTTCCTTCTATACAGCACCTTAATACTCCTTTGGGAATCCACACTTTCCTTGTTCTCTGGCAATATGGTTTGGATAGAGTCCCTCAATCCTCTTTCCTTCAAGCTCCAGGGATTGGCACATAACTCAGGCCCAGGATTTAAGGATGGACACGTGACTCAAGATGGCTCGGTAAGAATCCGTCCTGGAGCTTATTCTGGAAATATTAGAAACGTTCTCCTTCTGTTGGAGATACTGAACCGAGAAGGCGTGAGCCTTCAGCTGCAGGGTTGCGGCATGGAAAGAGCCTGTCTAAGGCAGAAGCCAGGTCAGAGAACAACAGAACTGAGAGACCCAGAGAGAGACTAAGCCCTAGTGATGCTGCGTAAGTCCTAGACCAAGCCCTTCCTGCAATCCAGAGCCTGCCCTTGACTTTTTTCAGTTATACAAACTATTACGATGCTATTTTTGCCCTTCAACCACTTTCATTGATCGTTCTATCACTTGCATCTAAAATAGGATTGACTGACCCCGGCAGGGTAGCTCAGTTGGTTAGAGCATAGTCCCGATATGCCAAGGTTGTGGGTTTGATCCCTGGGCAGGGCACATACAAGAACTGACCAATAATTTCATAAATAAGTGGAACAACAAATTTTCTCTTCCTTTCTCTCTCGCTCTCTTCCTCTCTCTTTAAGATCAATCAAGAAAAAAAATTTAAATAAAATAGGATTGACTGGCATTGTGTTAACTACTCAATGTATGTTGTTACTTAGTCTAGTGAGGTAGTTGACATGGTACCCATTATGCAAATGAGGGAACTGAGGCTCAGAAGATTTATTATGTTGGCTGAGGTGTCACAGTTAGTATGTGGCAGGCTGGGATTAGCCTTCTGCCATATGTTAGAAGACTGATTTTACAACCCCCCCACTCCAGTATCTCTTGTAATGTTTACCCTCCAGGTCTTCCCCAACTGCTCTCGTTGCTTTTTCTCTCGACCCCTTTAATCCCCACTTCTTTGGGGAAGAAGCCTTCCCTGGCTATACCTTCAGACTAAGCTCTGTCTCCTGGTAGACATGTTTATGGCACAATGTACTTTGTCTTCTTAGCTCGGCTGAACTTCAACAATTATTTTTTCCGGGTTTATTTTTTCCATGGGGTGGGAGTCCCATGGGGGCAGAAACAACGCCTGTTTAGCCATTGTTGCAGCGCCAACGTCTGGCACAGTGCCTGGCTCTCGGTGGGCACCTGGTAAATGTTTGCGGAATAAATGAACTGCGCAGTGTTTTCACTCCCACCGTGGCCCCGGGTCGTTGTCCACCTGCTTGACTGCAGTGCTGCAGCATCCTGACACTGCCCTGCTCTGTTGTTTGGAGGGTGCCCGTGGTCTTGGACGCTCACGTATCTTTGTGTACATATGGAGAGCTTTCCCCACTAGGTGGTGAGGCCTTTGAAAACAGGGGCAGCGTCTCCCACCATCATCCTTTGAGTCGTAGATAAACAATAATACAAGAAATATTACTAATAATGAGCACTTACTATCTGCCAGTCACAGCTCTAAGGCTAGGCAGGCACTGTGGCGTTGGGCCCTGACATCAGCGGTCTGTGCAAGTGCAGTTACAACCCCATTACACTTCGGGACAAGCTGGGGCGCAGAGAGGTTGTGTGGGCTCTTTTCCTTCTCCAGCTTGAGCTGGGGCTCCATCTCATGCAAGCGGAGCAGAACTGTTTTCCCCAGTGTCTTTAATGAAGGGCTGCTGGGCTGGGTCAGGAGGCAGTAAAAGTAGCAGAATGGCTAATGGGGAACTAACAGGTTGACCCAGCAGACGGAGGCCTGGTTGTACCCTGTTGAAAGGAAAGGAGTCTTCAATCCGATGGTCAAAGGACAGATGAACGGTTAGGGGAAAGGAGGAAGCTTAGAGCAAGGGAGCAGGGTTGGAGGAGACCTCCCGGGTGCTGGTGAAAGGGCACCAGGCATAAAGCCAGAGAGCCTGGGTCCCTACCCTGGCCTCAGCACTTCCTGGCTGTGTGGCCTGGGGTGAGGCACTGTGCCTCTCTGAGCCTACTTTGCAGGGCTGGTAATGCCAGGCTCGACACAACACCTAAAAAGTGCTCAGCCAATATCTGACACAGCGTAGGAGGCACCATGTGTAGGGCACGGAGCATGAGCCAGGGCTACTCTAAGTTCTTCACCTGCATGAACTCAGATGACCCAACAGCCCTAGGAACAGGGCCCCATGATGACCCCGCCCTGCGGAGGAGGAGATCAGGCAGGGCAGTGCAGCTGCTCGCCCAGGGTTATTTAGCATGTGTGAGGCACCTGGGACCTGAGCCCTGTCTGTGTGTCTCCTCTGCTTTACAGACCTGGCGTTCTCAGAAGATTCACGCTTCCCCATCAGTGAGAGAAGGGGCTGATGCGGACAGTGGCTTCCTTTGTACTGTTGTCTCTTATGGGTCCAGATTTCCGTGTTCATGGTTTAGCCTTGAGGGACAATTCCCTTCTCCTCAGCACGTCTCAGGGGCAGTGGGCAGATTCTGGTCAGCAAACCTGGGTGGCCAGTGCTGGCCCTGGGGCCCAGAGACAAACACAAGCCCTGGGCCCAGCCATTCAGTGGGAGGGGGAGAGGCATTGGAGCTGGGTTCCTCAGGGTCCCATTAGTGACTTCGGGTGCTGCCTTGTGGGAAGCTGGTGTCAGGCCTAGCCCCGAAGTAAGGAGCCAGCATGCACCACCCTCACTCACTGGAACAGCAGCTCCGTGGTTTTGCCACATTTAATACCACCCCTGCTATTTAGCATTGCCCTCTAATTTCATTCACTTGCAAAAATAAAACCCTTTGTTGTGTTCATTTAAAAAGGAAACCTCATCTTGCCACTTCACACTGGAAAACCAGTGTCACTTGCTACCAGGGAGGGTAACAAAGCACATAGACACAATGAAAAGGAAACGCTAGTTGATGTCCAGCTCTGTCCAGTCTAGCTCGGCCCAGAGTCAGGCTAGCCCTCTTGTCATGTTAAAGACCCACTGGTACCAGCTCACGACCTTCTCATGGACACCGCTGCGGCATTGCAAGAGCACTGAAAACCAGGAATGAATTCCTCAGTGTTTGGCTTGCTATTTAAAGTGGTACCTGCTGAACCACCTACAGTCGCTGTGTTCTGAGGCTTGCGCTCTGGAAAAGCTAGCAGACTCCTGAACCGCCCACCCTGCTGTCTCTGGGGTCGGTCTAAGTTCCGCTCCTGCCTGGGCTTGCCTTGGCCTCAGCTCCTCCAGCGCCAAGGGAGCTGGGTCCTTGCAGCAGAGCTGCGGGTGCAAGACCCCAGGTTGAAATGGCTTACCGGGTAGCCAAAAGGGAAGACACTTAGTTCCTCTGATTTTCAGTTCCCCCATCTAGAAAAGGGGGGACAACATTTGCTATTACCAGGGCTGTTTGGAAGGTTAAAATGAGATGTGAGGTGTCAGTGACTTTGCCTGGTGGCTGGCACAGTGAGCAGGGACTCAGGCACATGTCTTTCTGCCCTTTGATCCTGACCGGATCAAGGTTAGAAATTCCCTGTGCCACCGTCTTCACCCCAATTCCATGTCCTCATGCAGGCTCTTTCTCTTCACCTAGAGAGCCTGACTTGGATTCCGATCTTTCATCCCCTCCAGGGCCAGCTCCCCTCGGTGGTCTCATCTTTAAAGTGGGAACAATAGCAGCTACCTTACCAAGTTACTGTATAAGCGACATTTTTGTACACATGTGCAGATTTACTTTTATGATTGGTAGCCCTCCGGATGGAAGGGTTATCGGAGCCTCCCTGGGCTTGGACTGCCTACTCTCGAGGGAAATTATCTGAGTTCGAGCCTACAAGCAAGGCTTTCTAAGTTCGTGACAGGCTGCCTGCTGATGTCTGCGTTGTTGAGGGGACTGTTGTGGGCTCCAGCTGCAGTAGCTTCTGTTTTTAGCTGGAGTCGTCGTCGCTCAGCCCCCCCATGTGGAAAGAAGAAACGCCGTGCAGAAATAGCCCATCCCAGGGGCTGCCCAAGAGAGGGCTTATTTTGACTCAGGATGTTGCAGAAGCTGTGGCAGCCTTGTCAAAATACATCTGCCTCCTCTTAAGCGGCCCACGGAGCCTCAGGCTCGCGCCAGGACCTAAACTCAGCTGCCAGGAGTGCACATCTGGAACCCAGCCCCTGGGGGCTGAGTACAGCCCCAGCTTTGCCAGTAGTACCCACCTCCCAAGCACTGGAGGACACAATAGATACCCTATGAAGGAGCCCACCTAGGTCTCGAGGGTTATTTGTCTCTGTGACCCTTGTGGCTACCCAGGCCCTGACAGGGTCTGGCAAGGGTGTGAGGGAGCATCCACAGCCATTTCTCTGTGGACCCTGCAGAGGAGGCTTCAATGGGGGTTACTGCACCTGTTTCACAGCGGGGAAAGCTGAGGTCCCGGCCCTGAGGCGACTTCTCGTGATGACGTAACTTACTTCTTTTCGCTATGTGTCCTCAGCACGTCAAGCAGCTGTGGCCTCTGCCTGGGCCCCTTTCCTCCTCTTATGACTGATAATGACCCGGGACACGCATCACCTCTCCTGGGTGTCCTAAGTTCATGACAGGCTGCTCATTGGGCCTTTGTGCAGGCTTCTTGATGGCCCTTATTTCCCTGACCAGTGACTTGGCACAGCTGTGTGTCTCCTAGAAGGCAGTCACTGTCCAGAGTGGACCTGACAAACATTTACTGGAGGAAGGGGTGACCTTGGAGGGGCTCTCTACTTAAACCACCAGGGTTGACTGAATGCTCAGTCAGGGAAGACAGGGTATAGGACCTCTCAGGCCTCCTAACCTGAGGGCAAACCCAGGGAGACAAGAAAACAGGCTCCTGGCTCCAGAGTGGTACAGGCACCTGCACGAAGGCTCCCCCTATTCAAGGTGCACTGAACTGGGCTCTTCCTGCCTCTGCCTCTCACTAGAACTGTCCTAGGTGGTGACTCCGCCTTCTCCCTGCTTCCTCAGGCTTAAAGCCCTGGTCATTGTGGATGTGTCCAGGCCCAAGTCGAGACCACTCACACTGTGCCATCTGCTCCCTCCTTCCCTCCTCTGTCTCCAGCACTTTCTCGGCTATACGGGCTATACTGGGCCATACCGGCTCCTCCTTGCACCACCTCCTCCTTCTGTTTCCCCACCTCCACCTGGCTCCCTTGGCCCCATCTTCATTCACATCCTCACACGAGGCTGACTCAGAGCCTCAGTGAGCTGAGTTCTGACCATGCAACTCTGACCCTGCTCAAAACAGTCAGCGCCCCCTCCTTTCTGTGGTGGCATCTTTCAAAGTGGATGGTGCAGATATTAGCATGGGCTCTGTGAATAAGGGGACCTTGGTCAAGTGAGTGGGGATTGCTGGGATAAATGGAGTCGAACAGATTTTTCCCTGCAGGAATTTTCAGCATCTTTAATGTGCTCTTGTGGGTTACGAGTCTCAGAGAGGTGACACGGCGTGCGGCATTTCTAGAGCTGATTTGGTCATGGGCCCTCTCCCTATGGAATACACCTTGGGGAATGCTGGTGTGTTGGCCAGAACCTAACTTCATCTTGGTGGCCAAGGTCCTTTACAGGGTGGCTCGCGCCCACCTTTCCAGCTGCTGCTCTGGCCAGTCCACTAACATTCAGAAGGTTCTAGCCAAAAAGAAACTCCAGCTGCTCCCTGTGCCTGCGGCGGCCTTCCTGCCTCTTGTCTGCTGACCACTCACCCTTCTGCCAGGCTCACTCTCTCTGTGCATACACGGCTGCCCTCCTCAAGGTCAGACCAAATGTCACCCTGACCCAAGCCTCCCTCAGTGAGGGCGGCATGGGAGACCTCTTGCCCTCCTCCCGCCTCACAGCCCCAAATCTGACTGACCGTAGGTCATTCTGAATGGGACATTATTATGGGGAAATCTTTGGGTTCACTCTAATTTACTAAAAAAAAAAAAAAATCACTTGCCAACCCGAGTATTTTAATCAGCAGTAGTGCAGGCCCCCTCGTGGTGCATCATCGACACACCGTGGTGCGGTGTTTGTGGCCCGCCGCATGGGCTGCGTTTCCCCAGGAGTCCCTGGGTCAGCAATGCACGGACAGCACTCAAAGCCCAAATAGACAGACATGCTCCAAGTCACGTTTGTTCCCTCCCAAAGGGATGGTTCCATTAATATTCTGGGAGGGGACTAATGTTTACTGAGAGCCCCCAGGTGCAGGGCGCTGTATTTGGTGCTTTAGACATGTCATGTAACCTGACTGCCACAGCTCTGGGATGCTGAAGACTTGGAGGCGCTGGACCTGCTTGAGCTCACACAGCTGCAAAGCAATGCCGCCAAGACTCGGCCGAGTCCAGGGTCAAGCTGGCTTCGTCTGTTAGGGCCCCACTCAGGACTCACATTGGAGGACTTCTCCTGGAGCTGCGCCCATCTCTCACAAGGGGCTTCCTGTGAGGGGCTGGGCCCTGTCCAGCGAGGCCCTCCTAGGCTCGGACAGAGCCTCAGCTCACATTCTGTCCACCACCAGGCTGGGAGCCCCTCAGGGTCTAGTCTTACTTGTCTTTGCACCTCCAACATCTAGCGCGGGGTTGCTAAATGCATGAAGTTGCATGCATGATGTGAGGGATAAGTGTTTCTTGGCTGAAGGATGATTCCGAGCCTTTGTGGCAGCAGTCCTAGGAGGACATGGACTGAGGTCCAGGGTCCTGAAACCCGCCATTGTGTGTTCCTGTGGAATCAGCAAGCTCATTTCCTCTCCTCTCGCTCAAGGATGGCCGCCTGCTAGGCGGCTAAGGATGTCACCTTGAGCTGCAAACCCCCAACAGGAGGTGGCTGGTGATAATAGGCAGGTTGGCACTACCTAAACAAGCAAACTGACCGTTGTTCTCAGCTGACACAGTCTGAAACATGAATGGTATTACAGCATGCACAGTGACACTGCTTAGCATTAAGACACACACCAACACAGAATCCCCGCAGCAGGAATTCTGAAGAAATGCAAATTAGATCATGGCTCACCTCTGTTTAAAACCCTCTGTTAGCTTAGAATAAAACCATTACACTTAGAATGAAATCCAAAGTCATTCCCTGGTTCTCCCAGTGCTACCTCTTTGCACTTACTGTTTCCTTTGCCTCGAACACTTCCCCCCACATCCTAACCCGGCCAGCCCCTTCTTGGTCTTCACTTTGGGGCTTGAACATCCCCTTCTCAAAGAAACCACCCCTCTTTTAATCTATTTAAATGAGTGTGTTAGTTCCTTATTACTCTCCATAATGATCTTCATAGCACTTGCTTGTCTCTCCAACCAGAAAAATCTCATCCTCTCTGTTTACTGCTGTGTCCCCTCACCTGCCAGTACACCCCCCTACCCCTCCCTTGTAACACTCCCCTGTGGCACAAAGAGGACAATCAAGAGACTTGTTTCCTGAGAAGAAAGACAGCAAGTGATTTAGAATGCAGACTCTGGGGTCCATGGCCCAAGGTTTAAATCTCAGCACTTCCATTTACTGGTAGATGACATCCTTACTTTATTGATGAAGAAACCGAGGTAGGAGGAGGTTAAATAATCTGCCCAAGGGCACACAAGTGCTCCTGTGCCCCTGGGGTGGGGTCATGGGCCCCAGTAGCTGTGGGTTCAGTAAGGGGATAAAAGCTGGTTGGTCTGAGGAGTTTGAAGCCAGTGTCATCACCTTGCCCTTGTGGTCCCCTCAGAGTCACCACTGCCATGTGATCAGACCCTCCGCACCGACCTGGACCATTGTTCCAGCTCCACAGCTGGGTGTCCTGCCATACTTTGGCCTCACCCGCGCCCTCCTCCGCCGGGTCTGAGCAGTGTGACCCCACTGCAAGAGTTCAGATAAAACCCACCCCCTGACACGGAGATGGTGGGCAGGGTCCCAGCAACGCCCCGAGGTCTTCCTCCCGCCATGCCTCTGCACCCCTAAAACTGCCTGCACTTCACCCAAACACTTCGTCTGTCCCTGTCTCTGTGCCTGGCGGCCTCCTCCTGCCTTTGTCTGGAGCACTTTTGCCTCCTCTTGTCTCCAGCAAGACTTAGCCCAGTGCCGTGTCATCTAGGCTTCCTGACCCAAGCAAGGGTAGCAGCCCGGCCCTGCTCTTGGCCTCTCTTCGTGCCTCAGCCTTTGTCCATCCTGGGCCACTCCTCCCTTTTCCCTGCCCACCCCTGTAGCTGGACACCCTGTGCTCCCCGCCCGCAGGGCTCTGAGCAGCTATGGCGGGCTCTGGGAAGCCTTCCTGAGTTCCCAGGCCTTTGCCTCCATCACAGCACTTCCTGTCCTGTACCTTCCCGCCTTCACCACCTGCCTGTGGGCGGCAGGGTCTGGCATAAAGCAAACACTGCAGCCCTGTTGTTGAATAAACAAGCAGCGATTATCAATCCAGCGAGGCAAGAACCGGGCGGGACTGGGACTGGGGGTCCCCGGCAGGGCCAGCAGCAACCTCTCCTCCACAATGGCTACCTGTGGTCTTCTCTTCCCCCTGCTCACTAGCAGGCCTGCGAAATGGGGGTTAGCTGTTGCCACTCGTACCAAGTCATGGGCCCTGTCTGTGATCTGGGCAAACTGTGCTCGTGCCCATCCTGAGGTAGAGGGGCTTGGCTGAGCAAGGCTTCCCACTCTTTCTTATCCTGACCTGGACTGAATGAGGGCAGAGGGTGCCCATCTGAGGGACAGAGTTCTGGGGACTGGGCCGTTTTCCCTGGAGCATCTGTGACTCTGCATGGAGGGGCTTTGGACTCGGTACCCTGCAGATGTGGCCTGGGTCCAAATCCCAGCTCCCCAGCTTTAGCTGCTGCTCTGAGTTGGATGGGTGTGGCCAAAGGGGATGTGCCAGAAAGTGTTTTGTGATTGCCAAGGGGCTGACGCAGCTCAGGAGAGGAACCAGTTTGAGTTTCCCTGGAGTACGCTGACGGCCCTGGGGCCGGGGCCCATCTGGGCAAGGGGAGAAGAGGCCTAGGACTGGTCCCTGCTTCTCAGATTGCCTCAGATGCTGGAGGGCTGGGAGAGAGAGGGGCCTCATTTGCAAGCATCTTCCAGGCATAAACACGCTCACACTCCTCCATATAGTTCCTCCAGCTGAACCTGGACTGTGTTGCCAGAAGAATCTTCCCAAAATACTCCTCGTATCTTATCACTCCCCTGCTCTGAAACTTCCTGCAGTGGCCTCATGTTGCCTGGGATGGGCCCAGCCCCTTCGCTGGCACCGAAGCCCTCCACAGCCCAGCCTGTCTGTGACTTGGTCCCATCTGGAGTCTCCCTTTTGTGTCCTTGGCGCCATCGCCTCATGGATTCCTCTCGATGCCCCCTAAGATAAGAAGCACCCTGCCTATGCTACGTATGAGGAAGCTAAGCCTCAGAGAGGTCGAGGGACTTGCTCAAGGCGGCCCAGCTGCGGTTTAGTTGCCTCTGGAGGCCTTCGGGGCCTGAGCTCAGCGAGGCCTGCAGTGGAGCTAGCACTGCTGCTCAGAGGCACTCCAGCTGCCAGGCAGCAGGTCGCCCAGTGGCCCGGGTGGGAGCTGGCCCAAGAGCAACCTTTTCAGATGGGGAAGGGAGAAGGCCCCCCGCTTTACAGACATGGGGCGGGTGGGCACTGAGAAAGGGCCAGGGCAGCAAAGTCTTTTAGAACAGCTGGCGAAGAGGAACGTGGCAACGTGGTTTAAGTCCCAGCTCTGCCACCCACCAGCTCTAGGGTCTCTGGCCCTCAGCATCTGGGAGTGTAATCATAGGTTTGCCGTGAGAATAAAACACAGTGGTGGCATACAGCAGGTGTTCAGTAAAGGTCCAGCCTCTCAAAGATCCTTTTCTTTCTCTCTTGAGCTGGAAGGTTCTCAGATGAGGGAACTGATCCTCAGGGGAGGGAAGTGACTTGCCCACCATCACACAGCTAGGGTGAGGTGGAGAGGGCTGGAGCCTGGCTCCTTCTGCCCCTCACCCAGCCCTCTGACCTCCTGCCACCACCCCACGGCTGAGCACGTGTGCCCTGGAGCCCCTGGGCACCCACAGGCATGGAGAATTGATGTATTGTCCTTTCCTGTGGAGTCGAGGATTGGGATTCTAGGGGCACAGAATCCCCAGTGTGGGGCCCTGCACCCACCCTGTGGAGGACTGGCCAGGCAGCTGGCTGAAGCGTGAGTCTGTGTGCACAGTCAGCAGCGAGTGGCTGCCTGCCAAGCCCCAAAGTGAAGGGAGGAAGGAGCCGTGGGAGCCACATGGCTGAAGGATTGCTCGTTCCCTGATGAAAGTCTGACCCCAGTGATTTCAGGAGGGGAAGGGGGTTGAGGAGGAGGCGGGTCACCCGTGTCAACCCAGGCTGCTGAGGATGAAGCCACAAATGACTGCCCCCTCCTGGGACCAGTTCCAGGCAGCCGAGGTTCCCTCGCAGTCCTGAAGCCCTGAGATTTCTAGCCGCAGAAAAGCAAAGGCCTGGGTGCGTGTCTCGCCTCTGCTGTCTGCTAGCCATGTGACCTTGGGCACACTGTCCACCCATTACTCCCACAAATATGTCCCCTTGTCTCTGTGGTGCCGCTGGTCTCTTCCATCTTTCCTAGGGGCTCCTGCACTGAAACATCCTTCCTAAATTCAGCCCAGACCCAGGCACACACTCCCCAGCCCCTGCCGTTGACAGACACCCCATTTCGTCGTCCTCAGTGTTCCACATAAGCTGGCCCCTTACACCCTCTGCAACTGCCCTTTTCCACTCCCTGCCGCCCCTTTAAAGCCATTCACTTGAGGTCTTTCTGGCCCCGGGGCCTTTGCCTTTGCTATTCTCTCTGCTTGTGCTGCTCCTTCAGGTGGGAAGACAAGGTCAGGCCCCCCTCAGGGGGACCTATCTCTGACTTTTCCTACCCAGCAAGCTTCCCTCCTAGTCACAGCCGATCACTTACTTTGTTTCTTCCATGGCACTCTTGTCATCGGGCCATCTTCTGTCTCCCTGTTGACTGACTCTCCCACTAGACAGAAGCCCTGTGAGAGCTGGCTTCTCTAACCCCAGTGCCTCATACAGGGCAGCAGCTCAGTAAAGGTTGGTTGAACAAATGAATGACCAGTTCTGTGAGACAGACACCTGTCCTTGTGAAGAAACCAGCTTCTTGCCTCTCTGGACACCCCCATTTCTGTGAGTGCCTCCCCCCACCAAATTCTAAACTGTGACGCAGTCATTGGCTAGTTCCCCTTGCCTCTTTGACCTCAGGCTGGCTTTTCATCTGCCAAATGCTCCCTAGACAGCATTTCCTATAACCCAAACCCCTGTTCGACAGGCTCACTAACCGCATCCTACAGATAAGGAAGCCGAGGTCAGCAGAGATGCTAGATGTTCCCTAGGTCAGGAGCGTGGGGACGGTCATTGCTGGGGTGGCTACACAGACCTTCAGCCCTCAAATCTTCACCACACCAGGCAAGACCTCAGAGGAGGATGCGGGGGACAAGAGGGGAGGGGGGCCTCCCCAGAACGCAGCCGCAAGCAGGCAAACCCTCTTTACCCCGGTTTGCCGGGCCCCAGGCACGGAGCAAGAGGAACGATACGCATAATTTTGAAGGATCAGTTCTCAGCTCACCCAGAGAAGACCCTGGGTCCTGCAGAGCCAGCCACCTGCTCCCTGCTCCCTCTTTAGCCCCTTGCTGGTAAGGTGTGACCTCCTCTCCCCAGAAGGTTTCCTTAGCCCTGCAGGTGATGGAGTTAGGTAGGGATTAGGCTTCCCTTGCTTAGGAGCCCCTCTGCAGGGGGAAACCTGAGCGCTTTCATCATAAAAGCCCGAGCAGGAGGGAGGTGGGGTGTGTGTATGTGTGTCTGCATGTGTGCAAGCATGGGCATGCACGACTCTATGAGAATGTGTGTGTGCAATGTTATGCAATACAAATTTACCTGTGCGCATGCATGCACATGTGCCTGATTCTGTATGTACAATGTGTGCAGCATCACACAATAAGCATGTATGTATGTGTATGTGAGAGAGGGAGAGTGCACACTCAAGTGCCCAGTGTATGCTCCTGGGGCCACTGTTTACAGCTCCGGGCATTCTGGCTGATGCCTTGAGGCCCATCAGGAGTTGAGGCAGGTCAGGCAGTCACAGTGATATATCTGAGCTTGGCGTGTTTCCCCCGGGGCTCGTAGGAAGGCAGAGATGGAGGGGGAGGCTTGGAGGAGGGTGTGAGCCAGGGCCAGCTTGTTGTGATCTGACCAACTGACCCTGTCCAGCTGACTCAGAGACTGCCGGCCTGACACTGGGTGGCTGATGCTGTCTGCCCGGCTGACTGACGCTGGCTGGCTGACCCTGGGAGGCTGGTGACTCATCTTACTTCCCAGCCCATTCTCTGGAAAGCCTGCCTCAGTCAGAGCTCGGCTCTGGCTCAGCCCCGGCTCCTGATCCCCTGGATGTGACAAGGAGGGTCTTTAGACCTGCACACTCATTGCCTCCCCAGGACCTCTGGCCCTCGGCTCTCTGTCTTCCTTTACTCAGTTTCCTCCTCTGCGAAACGGTGTAACAAACCAGAGGTGTAGCCAGAGCATCTTAGAAGGCAGAGCAGGCAGCTGTGCCAACATTCTGTGGTGCCGGCCTGTGCTGGGGCCACCGCAGGGCCATTGCGCACTCGCGGGGGAAGGCAGGGCCCTGAGGCCAGCAGGCGGGTCGGAGGAGGAGGAGGAGGAGTTAGGGAGCTGGGAGCACTGACCCCAGGGCCGTCATCCCGCAGGTGCTGAGTGTCTGAAGGATGTCAGGTCCGGAGGGTACAGTGTGGCCTCCCATGGACTCGAAAGGGAGGCACTGTCAGGATACAGCAGCAAGAGGGGAACGTAGGGGAGGAGCATGGAGTCCGGAGTCAGGCTTGACTCAGACCTGTGACCTTGGCCAGGTCATGCCCCCTCTCTTGGTCTCCTTTCCCGCAAGATGGGATAATAATGGCTTCTCGGATGTGTTGTTGGGAGCATTGAATGAAAGGTGTCTAGCGCATAGTAGGTGCTCAGTAAGTATCAACATTGGGAGTGGTCAAAAAAATGATTACCCAGGACACTAGAAGGCCTGCTGTTCTTGATTGCTATGTGGCCCTGTGGCCCCCTCCTGCAAGGCAGCTCCTGCATCGCCCCTCTGGGCAGCCTTCTCTGCTCTTTCCTCCTCTGGGCTCCCACAGTGCCCCACGGGCCCCTCCTCTGCAGCGCTTTTTGTTGGGTAGTTATTATCTGCTTGTATCTCTGCCTCCTCAGAGTCCTGGAGGGAGGGGCCCCGGGAGGAGTGCTTGTGGCTGACTGAATGGCGTTTGCCCATCTGCTGCACTGAGAAGCGAGCCCTGGGAGGGTACGGTCACGGGAGAGTAATCAACATTTATCCAGTCTTTACTAGATGTTCCATATATTGGATCTCATTTCCCACTGAAACCTTGCAAGATAGGTATCATACCCCCATTTTGCTGATGATGCAACTGAAGCTGACAGAAGAGACGAATCCAAAGTCACTTGTGGCTGGGCGGAAGGAGCTGGATTCCCACCCTGTCTGTTCTTCTAATCACTGTGCCATTCTGGTCTGGGGCAAAGAAGGAAGACCCCTGCCGTGGCCCCCAGCCCAGGGCACCACAGTGTTGCCACGTGTCTGAAAGCCATTTCAGAGGACGCCTCTGTGGTGGCGGTGCCCAGGTATTCCTGCTGGCCTGGCACCTTGGTCCTCTGGACAATGCAGGGTGGAGGAGGCTTGGGGGCCCTGGAATGTGAGCTCAGGAAAATTTTTCCCACCAGCAGCAGGGGCCTGGGCATGGGCTGCCTGAAGCACGGAGCAGGCATGTGGCAGGCCCGTGCTCAGGTGGGCTCCACTAGTAGGTTCACGTCGTGTGTTCCTCGTGTGAGTCTCCTGTGTGTATGTGCCACCCTATGCCTGCGACTGCTCCCTGAGTGGGCCTCTGTGTATCACAGTGGGTGTATTTTCATAAGCACATGTGTAAGCCTGTTTGTCACCTGTTGGGGGTTTGCACAAAGCGGGCACCCGTGCGGCTGTGAGTTCTCACCATGCATCTGAGAATTTGTGTCCATGTACAAGTTCGCGGGTTTGGGAGAATGCGTGTTGCTGTGTGGAGGGCTGGGAGTGGAGTGAGAAGCTGTCAGAGGGCGCGTATGGGCTTGGGGCCTCAGCGGCCACTGTCTGAGCCTCACCTTCCCCGTCAAGGTCACTGCCTCTTGAATCATTCATGTAGTGAAAGTCAGTGCTTTCCTTGGTTCTACCTTAAAACATATCTGGCACAGCCTTTATAGTTAGAGTTTTCAGTTCAAATCTCTACTCTGCCATCTGCTGTGCGGAGGCTGCTGAATTACCCACTTTCCTGGGCCCCGGTTTCCTCTGTTAGACTGTTGTGACGACCAGAGGTGACACCCACATGCCCAGCGCAGGGGAAGACCTTTGAACTCAATGTGCTATAGAAAGGAGTCTTGTCAGACCGTGTGTGGTCCCTCTTACACGTGTGAGTAGGGACGTTTCCTTGTCCAACCGTGTGTGGTCCCTCTCTCACACGTGAGTAGGGGACGTTTCCGTGACACCATTGCAAGAGCCTCCTTGCTTCCTGGCCACGCTTGCCCTTTTCTCTGGCCAACTAACACAGGAAAGGTGAGGCCCTTCCAGACCTGCTGCATGACTCCCAATAACCTTACCCTGGCGCTGGGGTAACGTGGCTCGTGTGGGCTTTCTCAGCTTTGCTCTGCATGGACTACTGATTTTTCACCCTCTGTGGAAAGGCTAGACACTAAGTTCTTATGCTGAAGAGAGAGGCATATTCTATTTTAAAATGCATGAGTTACATAGAACTTCTGAAGCTACAGGCTGGATAGAATAAGGCGTGAATTTGTTTGGCAGATCGTACGACCTTCTCCGGCAGGGTCCGCCTGGTGCTGAAGTTGGATATTGCAACCCAGCTCTATTCTGCCCTGTTAAATACTCAGAGGAAAAGATTCCGATTAAAAAAATGTTTAGAGAGGCCTCCACTGAGGCAAGAATTGCAGTGGGTTTGTCGCCATGTGTTCTCATTTCTTCTGGTCAGATGGAACCCCATTTTATAGGCAAAGTGCCTGTCCTGTTCAGGATTGCTTGCTATTAAATGGTAAAGACAGGATTTAAGTCTTGGTCTCCTATTCCAAGTCACATCCACAAAGACAGCTATTTTTCAACCTCTTTTAAAGAAACAGAATCCTATTTTCAGATGAATTTGATGGGGAAGCCAAATGGATAAGCAGGTTAGAATGAGGGATGCTGGCTGAGGTGGCAGTGGGACTGGAGTCCCTGGGGTGGTTCCTCTCTCTTCCCCAAAGTAGCCCCCAAAGCCCTGTTATGGAAACTTGGGGCTTCAAAGAAAAGAGCTGGAAAACCATGTGGCCCTAGCCTCCAACTCTGTAAGAAAGACCCTGTTTAGTGGCCTGGGTTGGGGACAACTGTGTAAAGGTAACTGGAAAAAGAAGGGAGATGTGAATATGCTAGAAAGAATGGACTCCTACCGGGGGATGAAAGGGTAGGAGCTACTGGTGCCTTGGATTTGCCAGGATACATTTGGGTGCCCCCAACAAAATTCTTGGACCCACGATTCTATCCACTGAGGCCATTTCTTCTACTTTGGGACCATACCTCTGGTTTCCAGATGAACACTGCAAGAAAAATAGGGGTCACTTTACCAGCTAGAAGCACTTTTAAGTGTATTGTAGTTTAAAAAATACACTTACAAATTGTTTCCTAACACCTCTTTATCACCAGCTGTAATTTTCTTGCTTATTTGTTTATTTCCTTAGTACTCTCTGCCTCTCCAGTGCAGACTGTGAGTCATCAGGGAGCAGGAGCCTTGTCTGTCATGTTCACGGTGGACACCCAGGGCCGGACCAGTGGCTGGCACGTGGTGCGCACTCCGGAAACATGAGTCAGTGACCAATCAAACCAACGGGGAACATTGTTCCCATTTTACAGATAAGGAAGCCGAGGCTCAGAGAGGTGAAGGGGCTGCCGTGCTCAGGCAGCTGGTAGACAGCCAAGTCGCAATTTTGATCCAGCATGCAGCTTTGTTGTTAGCCATGCCCCACACTGAATTGGATGAATTTACTCACTCTACCCCCATCCCGCTGAGTAGAGATGGAGAGTGACCAGGTTGTTGCCCATTAAATCCCCATTCCACCCTCCAGCCTCCTGGTCCAGGTCCCATCCGTCCGTCTGTGGAATAGGAATATAAAGACAGGATCTCTTTGGGGCCTGGGGAGGATTAATCGGCAATTAGTGTGCAAAACATTTTCCAGACAAATGTTAAGTATTATTAGTATTTAAATTTAGTTTCATCTTCCCTTGCATCCTGACAAAAGGGAACAGATGGCCCTGGCTCCAGGTGGAGAGGGGGAGGGCGGCCAACCCAGCGCCAGGCGGGAAGCGCTCAGGCCCCGGGCTTCCAGTTAGCCCCTGCCTGATGTGGGGGCCCAGGGCAAGGTGCTGAGGGCTGCGGGGAAGTCTCTCATAAAAGTTGAGTGCGTGTCATGGGAAAGCACATCTTGGGGGCTGAATTCCCATTCCCCCCCTTGACCAGGTCTTGGCGCACCTCAAAGCCTCAGATCAATGATGTCTGCTTGGAGCGGGAAATGGATGGGACTCAACGTGAGCAAGCCTGGGCCGCAGGGCCCGGGACATGGCAGGTGCTCAGTGAACCTGACTTTATTCTCCACAATCCTTTAGAACACCCAAGCTTGGGTCTAGTTTATTCTGGAGAGGTTTACTGAGAACTGAAAATACCCTGGGATGTAAGATCTTGCGGGTCTGAACGCAGCTACTTGCGCGATCTCCTCCAGCCCGGACTTCATGTTCCTTATCTGTAAAATGGGTGCGACCCTGGCATCTGCTCTGCCTGCCTGGCAGGTAGACACCAGCTGAGAGGGTGGTTTTGTCAACCATAAAGGGTGGTGCCAACGGAGATGCTTGCTACTGTTTCCCTCCGGTCTTCTGCGGCAGGTCTGTCTTTCTGGCTGTGGAGGCAGGTAGTAGAAAGTAGGACACTTGGACAAAATCAGCTTGTAACCCATCCTGGCTGAACCCCAGTACTGGGCTCCATCCGTGCCTCCCCTCCCGCCCCCGTTCAGTTAGGGGACTGGAACGCAGAACGAGAGCAGAGCAGCTAAGGAGGCAACGCCATGTGGAGACCTGTGGGAAGTGAGCTTTCCGCCGCCACAGTGCTCTGTGCCTGACCTGATGAGGTGAGCCCTTTTCCCAGACTGTCTGCGGATTGTGGGCCAGTCATGGGGCAGGGAGGTGATGTGGTGCGAGACACCAGTCAGGTGTGTGTGGGCGCATACTGTCCCAGTGGCTGGTTTCCTCCCCCAGACCTTGCTGTCTCCACCTGCCAGGTGGGGGAGGCATCCCCGTAGCTGTGCATCACAGTGTCTCTAGGAACAGAAGGTGCTTCACACCTGCGGGTTTTCTGAGCTGCCTGGCTCAGGAGTCAGGAGACTCAGATGTGCACGTGACGATAAAAATCACCTGAGTGCGCGTGCAGAGGCTGGCGTGAATTCATGAGGAGAGAAAAAAGCTACAGGGTTATCTAGGTCACAGAGGCTCAGAGAGGGGTTGGGGCCTCATCTGAGGCCACACAGCAAGACTGACTGAGCTAGAACTGCAGACTGGTTCAGGAATCTCCTAGCTGGAAGGGGCTGAGATCATTTGGTCCTACTTCCCATCCGAGACTCCCTGCTCACACACCACCAGGGACAAAGAACTCACTCACTACCCTATATGGCAGCATGTTCATTTTGTAGTAGCTCCGGTCCTTGGGTATTTCTCTTTCACACTGAGCTAAAATTCTACTTCCCATTATTTCAAACTCTGCCCTCAGGACCAACATGCATTGTTTCTGCCGGTAGATGCCTGACCACAAAGGTTACGTGCCTGGAGTCTGTTATTGCCCACAGTCCAGCTCTACAGCTCCTTGTCTTAACAGGACAGACATCAGATCCTCACCCCCTTGGCTGGTGAAGGGACCACCACACCTGCTCCGGACTTAGATCCAGATTTCCGAAGAGTAAATCATGAGAGCTCCAGAGGCTGCCTCAGTGAGGATGTACAATACATACAATAATAATTAGGTATTTTTATTAGTGAAGACAAAATGGGCTCAGAAGTAAAGGGGATTTTAAAGACCTTTTCAATTTGTGCTTTATCATGTGAGTCAGTTAATCTGAAGGCAAATAAAAGCATCCCAATGCCAGGGAAAAAAATGCAATGACATGTATTTTTTTGGAGGGTAAATCTGATTCTACTAAGTTATCAGATAATTATACCTACCGACTGAAATTCCTGGGGTCTTTCTATCACTTGTGGCAGCCAGAGCCAGCCAGAGCATATAGGAGGCCAACGAGTAAGTGAATTAATAGTTTCAGTTGGTTGTCATTTTGCATGTGCAGAAGAAGAAGTGCATCTCCCCACTTATTCTTCTCTTGGAGTTGTGAGGCGTGTTGAACAGGCCTGGGTATGAGACTGTGATATGAATGCCAGATGCTGGAAGGTATGGCGGCCACTCTGGACAACCCCAGGCTGCCATGCAAAGGTGATCAAGAGGATAGCTGGTGGTTTTGCATTCCAAGCATCTACTTCCCTTTCTTTTAATAACAGCACCCCAATTTCTTTTGAGAGAACTACTGTTCGTGCAGTCTCCTTCCATGTGGTTTAGGTGAGGCTGAGCCCTCAGTCTGGGGCTCCTGTAGAGGGCACATGACTAGGGTTTGGCCAATCAGCGCAGTCCATTCCTCTGGCTATAGTGATTGGTTCAGGGATGGGCATGTGATTCAAGGGAGGCCAGTGAGACTCAGTCTGGAACTTTGACTGGAGCTGGTGGGAAGCCTGCTCTTGTGGCGGGTTGCTAAGTTAGTGGGCTCCAAGTCTGGAGCTGCAAGGACCTTCATGAGAACAGAACTTGCCTGGACATGAAACTAACACAGAGGAAAGTAGAGCCAAGACATGGGGAGAAACTGAGGCCAGCTTTTACAATATCATTTGAGCTGCCCTGATCCAGCTGTGGTGGAAACCAGTTATCCCTTGGGTGTCTCATCACACATGCTAAAAATGTCCCCCATTTGCTAAAGTCACTTGGAGCTGAGTTTCTTTCACTTGCAGCTGGAATTGTGTTGGCAAGTATGCGAACACAGGAGGTAAACTTCCTCTCCAGCCTTGAGGGAGATGGCTTCCCTGGGGACCTGGGTTGGCCTGGACATCTGTGGATCCTCTTCTCCCAATCCTGAGCAGAGTAGAGGGACAGGTAGGGTCCAAAAATCAGGGTGCCGTCCTAAGAGATACCTTCCTGTCTCTCCTCCTCACATCCAATCAATTACCAACTTCAATCCACTCACCCTCCAGAAAACCTCTCCCTCCTAGTTCCCGGCCCCTCTGACTTTTGCACGGATCGTTATTACTCCTGCTTTGGGATGTTTGCCTCCAGTTTTGTCTTTGTGAATCTTTTTTCTACAAACAGGGAGATCTTTCTTGACCCCTAGTCTGACCACAGACACCTGGGCCATAGCTCCCTATGGCCAAAGCCTGAGTCCATCCCCACTGGCAATGACATTCAAGACCTTTTGCCATCTGACCAATCTAGCCCTACCTTTCGTCCATCCTCATGCATTAGGACAAATCCAGAATCCTTTTTAGAACTCTCCCACACAGTCCTGTCTTTCTGTCTGTACTGCTGTTGGCAAGCGCCTGTTCTCACCAGGCTTAGCATGAAGGTCTGTCTCCTATGAGGCCCCCCCATGCTTCTCTCCCTGCTCAGCGAGCCTCGCCTCCTCTGGGCTCCCCCAGCACCCTGCACATCCCTCTGTCACAGTCCCCCAACTGTCTTTATGTCCGCCTACCCCCGCCCCAGACTGGGAGTTCCTCGAGGGCAGGACCAGGCCTCATTCCTGAGACCTCAACGCCCAGCCCAACCTGGCACAGGGAGGTGCCCCACAAACCTCTGGTACATTGCATTGTGACCAAGGAACTGCTTAGTGCTCCTGCCCAGTTACTAGGTTTTTCATACTTACTCACTTAAAACCACTTCCAAGGGAAGGGGTGCAGAGAGTCAATTACTCAAACCTCCATCTTGTCTGGGGGGCAAGTGTGGCAGGTCCAGGAGGCCACCATCTCCAGCTGCTGGTAGCTGAGACCCCCACTCTACCGTCATTGGGCTGCCTTGGGAAACACACAGGGTTTTCAGGAGGGTGGTGGGAATTTTCAAGCCTTCTCTGACCCAGAGCCAAGAAGACCAGACGTGGAAGCAGATGGCAATGACCAGGAGAGCATTCATGCTGGAGGGAGGGGGCCTCCCCCCACAGGAGAGCTCTGGTCTTAGAATTACTGGGCTGGAGGAGCACATGTAATTGACCACGGGATGGGGGTGGGGGGTGTGGAGCAGGGTAATGCTTTCCTAATCCACAGCTCAGGAGATCCCCAAAGACATAGCAGTCAGGCCTCTCACCCTGGCTCCTGCCAACTTGGGTGGAGGGTTCTTAAGGAGGAAAGGGGAGGGGGGAGGGAGAAGAGCCATCTCTGACGCTATGCCCCAAGCTCCATGTCAGGGGCTTGAACCCCATTGTCTCTTCTTACCCTGCATGATCATTCAAGGAACAAGACGCTATCCCCGGGAGAGAAAAGGGAAGCTCAGGGGGGTAAAATCATTAGAAAGACTCACACAGCTGGTAAGAGGTGAACAGAACTTCCAATATGGTTTCATGGCCTCCTTGCCATGATCCCAGCCAGACCAGTGAGGTAGAAAGAGCATGAGTTTCATGGTCAGTCGCCACACCTGCCAGCATCCTGATCCTTTCCTTTCCTGCCAAGTGCATTATGTAACCCATGGAGCCTCTTTGATACTCATTTTTCTCAATTGCACAACGGGAATGAATGTCCCCCCTCTGAGGGCTGGTGTGAGAACAGGGCAGGAGAACACATCTGCTGGGCCTGGCGCATAGTGGGCACGGGGAACTGCTGACTCTAATAGCTGTTTCCCTGCCTTGCTCTTGATTTGATGCCCCTTGGATGACCTGTCTATGCCAAATTCTAAGTCAGTTGAGACCAGAGAGGATCCCACTGATCCTGTGACCTTGGGCCAGCCCATGCGCCCTCTGGGTCTCAGCTTCCTTCTCTGTGGAACGACAGTGCTAGTCGGCATGCCCGCTCCCCAGCCTGGAGTTCTCGCACCCGCACCCGTGGGGCTTTCTGAAGAACCATGGATGGGCGGGACAGGGAGAGGCAGCAAGGTGGGCCTGGCTAACAAGGTCGTCATAGTTCTTCTCTTTGGATTGGCGTGATATCACCCCGTGGTTTATCTCTGGCTGATCAAAGCTTTGACTGGCAGTTAAGTGTCTTTGATTAATAAAAAATGGGGGAAATAAATTAATCATGACTTAAATGCAGTGTGTTTGGAAACACGACCTACAAAAACTCAAATCCACTGGGGCCAAGAGTGAATCAAAGGGGCCCTTGATGGTGAAAGGTTGGGGACCCCTAGGGTGTATGTCCAGAAAACCCTCCAGTTGTGGATAGAGGACCTGTATGGCTGGGGTCCTATGGGTGCTACTGACAGGGAGGGGAGGCTCGGCCCCTTTAAAACTCCTCTCCCCCTCACGGAGCCCCAGGCCTCTGCGGAGGAGGACATGCATTATTGAAAGCACATTTCAATACCTATTCACTCTTCTCCTCCTCCTGTGGGTGGCAATCACAGTTTACATAATCTGTCTCTCTGTCCTCCCAGGCAGATGCTCCCTCTGGCTGAGTGGTTTGAGGAGGGGGAGGGAGGGAGAAGGGAGAGGCGTTAACTCTGTGCTGCCACCTGAAGTAGTGGCCAGGTTGCCTTGGAAGGAGGGAATGAGAGCAGACTTGGACATCACACAGCCCTGGGTTCAAGTGTCACTTATGTGATGTGTGACTTGGACACACCACTTTCTCTTTTCTCTGGGGATCTTGATTATCGTCTCCATGGGCTCCAGTATTGTCTCCATGCTAATAGCTCCGAAACCTCTGTTTCCAGCCCAGGCTTCTCTCCTGAAGTCCAAGTCCATCTGTCCACAGCTGGAGGGACAGCTCTGTTCACAGACAGCTTAGGCTTAGCACATCCCAAACTGATCTTACCAGTTTTCTCCCTGTCCGTTCATCTGTCCATCTATCCATCCATCCAAACACGCATTCGTCTATCCAAACACCCACCCATCTAAACATGCAGCCAGCTATCCATTATTTATCCATCTGACCATTTACTAAATGTTCAGCATTTGTCAACACTGGAGGTACAGCACCACCCGAGACGGGCACTGTGTTTGCCCTCCCAGTACTCAGAGATCTGTGAAGGAGACAGACAGGTCAATAGAAATTATAATAAACATGATGAGTATGATGATAATGTAAGTGTGGGGTGCCTCAGGAGCATAGGGGAGGATCCCCAACACAGCCTTTGGGAATCAGAGAAGGCTTTTTTGGAGGAGATGACAGTTAGCCTGAGACCTGAGAGGTAAGGGGTGAACCTTCTTTTCCTCTGTGTTTCTGGTCTCCTAAGTGGACTGACATCCAGCACCCATCACCCCTTCTTTTGGTAACAGTGTAACAGCACCTCTTTAGAAGGATTTAGTCCTTTCCCACTTGGGGTCCTTATGGATCAGGTGGGAAGGTGACATCATCGCCAGCTCCAGGGATGAGTGTGTGACCCAGGCCTGGCTGTAGGAATGGTTAGTGATCGGTCCTCTGAGATACAACCCCAGAACCTTGCTGGGACCCTTGGGAATGGGGTGTGCTGTTTTCATGGGAGTTGTGTAGCTGATGGGCAGGTAGGTGCTGTGCGGCCACTCTGAGGGGGAGAGTCCACCCGACAGCGATGCCAACGAGAGAACAGCAGAATCGAGGCACGCAGGAGCATCCGAGGCCATCATGTGAACCCCTGAATTCAGGTGTGCCTGACACCAGCCCTGTCAGACTTTTCTTTTTTCTTTTAAGCCATTTCAAGTTGGGTTTCTGTCACTTGCAGTCAAATTGCAGTCAAATTGCCCTCATTAACAGTAAAGAGTCTCATTAACAGTAGGAAAGCATTTCCCTATCCTTTGTCACGTTTGATTGTCACAGGCATCCTAGGGGGCTGTTTACAGGTGGTGAAATGACTGCATGAAAGCCCGAGAGCTGAGTCAGCGGGACTCTCCCCCAGGTTTGCCAGGCACCGGAGTCTGTGCTTTATTCAGAAGACCCTGGGGATTAAATAAGAAGGATGCTGGAGGGTAGGACTTAGATTGAGAAGGAAGGGCACCGAGTAACTCACCCGTGGGACAGGCCCCCCTGCCCCCCACCGCCCCGGTCAGTTCACATTCTTCTATTGCATGACCATGTTTCAAGGTCTGGCTAAAAAGTCACCTCCTCCATGAAGTTCTCCTCCTTTTTTGCTTTTCAGCCCTCATCAGTATGTCCTTCGTAACATGGGTCACTTTCAGCCTCCCCACGTCCGTTATTTAAGTACATGACTCATTCCCATCCAGGGAAGTCCATGCTTGACTCATTGTTGATTAGCCTAAGCTCCTTGCCCCGTGCCTGACACCCAGTGGGGGCTCAATGCATTTAAAAAAAAAGTATTTGAAGTAAATTAACGTCCAGATAAAAAGTACGTTTTGGATGTGAGTTAGAGTGGCAGGGAGCTCAGGAAGGGAAACTGAGATGAGACACAGAGGAAGACACAATGAGTCAGTGACGGGATGAAGGCCAGGATGGTGGGTGCCTGAGAAGGAGGAAGGGAGGGAGGGAGCCCTGGGGGTAGAGGTCAGGGAGGGCCTGCCAGCCTTGAGTGGGGTCCACTGACCTGAATTGGTGTTTTGTGGGGAACCATTTGGAAAGGACTCGGTTTGCTTCGAATCCACTGGCGTTGGAGGGATCAACCTATGGCACGGGTGGGGAGGAGCTGGTGGGACAAGGAAAAGTCCCTGGGACCCCTCTCCCTGCGACTGGGGCAGGAGAGGCAGGTAATTGGGAGAGCTGATGGACCTGAAGGAGCTAGTAGACTTGGCAATGAAGAAAGGAGAGGGGACAAAATAATTGGGGGCTAGCCACAGCCAGGACCTCCTAGTACCACATCCTGGGACCTGCCCTGGCAACTGGTCGCTGCGGTGTGACTCTTCTCTCTAGGACCTGAGTTCGGAGCCCCAACCAGAGAAGGACACACTTGCAGGCAGCAGGCCTGCGAGCTTTCCCACTCTGCTCTGGGGGTGGGTGGTTGACCAGCTGCCCCCCTCTATCATAGCTTTGCCCTGCACCCTCTCTGTGGCCCTGAGCACCATCCAAAGTGATCCTGTTTATGGCACCCATCTACTTGTTTCTTATTCATCTCTCCCCCAGGGGAAGACATGGCAGGGAAAAGGCCACAAAGACAGGGGCCCCAGTGCCTAGCGGGGTGCCTGGAATGCTCGCCAAATGCTGAATAGATTAATGGATAGAAGGACAGGCAGGGTGGCCATGTGTGGTGGGGGTGGGGGGGTGGGAGCATTGCTTGGAGGTGGTGGTGACAAAGCACTTTACCAAGCAAGGCTCCCAAAATAAAGGCGTCTGGGCTCTGAGATGAAAGCCCTTGAGAAGAGAAAGGCCTTTCTGGGCCTAACCGTGTGGCTTGTCAGCCTGAGTGCAGCAGCCGCAGTGAGACGGAGTGCCGCGGCTGAGGGGTGCTCTTCCTGCCCTGGCGGTGAGGAGACCCCACTAGGGCCCTGTTGTAGTTGCAGGAGAAAAAAGGGTGCTGCCTCTGATACTCAGGGAGGAGGGAGCCAAAGGTCTGGGCCCGGACAGAACAGGGAGCCCCGCCTATCCCATTTTAGAGGAGATGAAACCAGGGCTCAGACAAGTGAAGAGTCTTGCTATAGCTTTGACATATTAGGAAAGAGCTGGAATTTGAACCCAGGTCTTTCTAGCTCCCAAGCTTGCCCTCTTTCTAGAGCATGTGTAAGACCCCAAGGTTCCATTCCAAGGAAGCATTTGCCGTTGCATTGTGCCCCACCTGACAAAGGCATGGCCAGTGCCCCAGAGCCACCCGCAGCGGGGCCACTGATGCACCATCAGCCAAGGGTGTGGCCAAGACTGACAACCACGGGCAGGACCCCCGAGGGTATTGGCATTTAATCACGGGAGAGAGACCTTCTGAGCAGATGCAGTCGCTCCCAGGTCGCCATGGATCTTAAATGGATCCATGGTGCCAAGCAGCTGGATGGGGTTTCATTCTAATTGGTTTGCTCATTGGTATTTGACCTGTTTTCCTGCAACTTGACATTCACTGCCTAGTTCTTACTGATTGGAAAATGAGGAAGGGTGGAAAGCTCAAGCTAATGAAATTCTCCCCCCATCCCTTTCCCACTTTCCTGGGTGTCCTAAGTTAAACCTGCCAATTAAGAGGTGCTTCCACGCACTGACCTCGCGGAGTCCCATTATTACTCTTGAACGCTGGCCTTGGCCGCCTCTGCCCTGCCAGCATCCCGGGTCCGCCTGTTGGAGCCTGAGCTCCCAGCACTGCCAGCTGCAGCCCAGGGTCTGTCCCCACGCACCCCACTCACATTTCCAGCCTCTCGTACTGAGACAGGCTGTGAGAGTAGTTTTGGCCAGGGGACTGTCAAGACAGCCAACACATGCCACTTCTTTGCTGCGGTATTTAGGAGTGGGTGTGAGTTCTTCCACCACTCTCTTCTGTTGCTTCCTAACAGTGGAGCCAGCCTGGACCCCTGAGTCACACTTTGGAAGGAGGCTGCCAGGAGAGCTCCCCACCCTACAGCAGACTTATATTATACAAGGAAGAAACGAGCCTTGGTTGTATTAAGCCACAGAGATCCCAGAATTAATTTGTCACCATTGTATAGCCTAGCCATCCGGACAAACGCTGTCCCTACAGCCGCTCTTCCACCATGCCACAGTGCCTGGTGTCAGGCACTGAGCATGGACATAACAAGACGTGGGTGCACCCACGAGGAGGCAGTTAAAGAGCAGCAGATGAAAACAAATGAGCTTTTAGGATGCAGAGTATCAGTGTTGTGATAGGAGGAAGTACAGAGTCTGTGGGAGCCAAAGAAAGGGTGGCAAGATACGGGAGAACAAGTCACAGAAGGGTCCCTGGAGGAAGAGACCCCTCAGTTGGAGTGCAGTAGATGAGCACTCCACTGGCTATAAGCGGGCAGTATGTATTGTTTGGTCAGCATGGTATTTAATTTTTTTTTTCTGGTAGTTGACAATATTTAAAAATTAGAATTCTCACATAAAAATCTGGATTTGGGACTTCGCTTAGAATAAAATCATGATATTGATCAACACTGGGTCCACGTGCCTGTGTGGTAGCACCTGGCTGCGGCTGGCGGTGGTTGTGCCGGGAGACAGGCTGCGTTTTCTGGCTTGCCACTGCTTCCTTCACACACGTGCTGCCTGCCAGCCCTGTGGACTTATGGGTCTCTGACCTCTGAGTGAGTCAATTCCCATTAGACTTCCTCAGCCCGGCAGACCCTTTTCAACCATGGGGACAGGGACAAACTGGTTGTCCGGCCATCTTTGTCCCCCAGCCCATCAGAAGATCCAGGAGCCCCTCACTGGAAGCCTGTCTCTCCTATAGCCGACTACTGGGACGATGGCCCCGGTCCAGGCAGGGTGGCAGAAAGGAAGCCCCAGAGACAACCCGAGAGAGTCAGGCCCAGGGGACCACATAGCCTGATCCTCCCTTGGCTCCTCGAGTAGAAGTTTGCTGGTTTGGCTGCCCACAATCTACTCCTCTCCCTTTTAGTAGCAGCCCCTTGATTTTCTTTTTTTGTGCTGCGGTATTTAAGAGTGGGTATAAGTTCTTCCACCACTCTCTTCTGTCGCTTCCTAACAGCGGAGCCAGCCTAGACCCCTGAGTCACACTTTGGAAGGAAGCTTCCTCAGTGTTCAACCTTGGAGGGAATCTAATCACACCTTGGTGCCCTTTGCCAGCCAAGAGGAGGACATGGGACCCAAGCTGGGCCAGCTGGTCTCCCTCTGGGGGCTGAGAATTGTGAGCAGAGCCATGCAAAGAGGGAAAAACAGTTGTGGCCGATGCGTCTCTGAGGGGAGCTCTGAAAAACCTGGCCTCTGCCTCTGCTCGCGTCGCCCTGGTCGGCTCTGGGTCCTTTCCTGTCCTAGGCCCAGCCTGAGAATGTCCTGCTTGTGGGCCCAGCCCGGGATCCAGAGCCACTGACTCCTGTGCTGCCAGGTTTTTCCTGATCTAGGGTCACCTCTGTCTTGTCTCCGTGTGTACCTCCTGCCTGTACTATGACTCACTTTACACTGAGCAAAAGTAATAGACTCTCTTTTTAACCTTTAATACACATATTTGTAAAGGTAGCATATCATTGTCATAAACAGGAGACCTGTATCATGTTTTGTAAATAGAAGGTAAGAGTAAAAATCAATACATGGAAAGTGCAATATTCTTATTCAATGGCACCCTGATACTGCTGCCAGCTGAAGGCTGGGCCTCTGTTGAAAAAGATCAACAAGTGCTAGAGAGGCATTAAGGAGACATACTCACTTCCAACTGAGACTCTCTCCTTGATGCAATCAACTGAAGAGGAAGTAACTCTCACCCAGTGGTATTTGACTTGAGCCTGAATAACTCTTAAAATGGTCCTGTGGACCACTGATGGTTGGCGCTCACTCTTTGGAAAATGCTGCCTCGGCAGCCTCGGCCTGCCCTGAGATAGTGTGGCCAGCTGCGCACCGCGCCCCCCCGGCCTTGGTCACTGCTGCCCGCCTGGACCTGACCACTGCCGTCTGCCCAGACTTGACCACTGCCGCCCACTCTGTGCCCACCACATACTATTCCAGACAGACTAGGCCTGGGCAGCTAGTTTGCCCAGTGGATGAGCTTGCTTCTAAGTCCAGCCGTCTCAGGGAGTTCAAATGCAGTGAAGGATGCAAGAATTAACCTTTTTGAGCCCTTCCTAAGTGACAGATGCTGTGATAAGTGTTTTACAGATTATCTTATTTTACCCCCAAATTTCAGTCATGCAGGTGCCACGTTCCTGATTTCTGCCATATCAGTACTGTTCATTTACTTAGTAATTTTATTTAAATTGAGTTGGCTTTTTAAAAAGCACATAATTTTATTTTAAAAGAAAATACTATATTATTTCCATAAATCACAGAGTTTGGTGTGCTGCTTATGTTTTTCTAACGTGCATCAATTGTGAGCTAGTAACATAATAACTGTTCATCGACATACCACCTAAAACCATTGTCACACCATCAATCACACTCGTGCCAGCTTTCGGGAAATACTGTAGCATCTTAGCTAATTTTCACACATTCCTGGAAAAATGGTTTACAGATAAGAATACAGAGGCTCAAAGGGCTCCCTGCCTGAAGTCCCACAGGTCAAAAGGCTTGGGACTGAGACCTGAATCCGGATAGCCCTGCTCCTAGTGTCTGGGCCTTTCAATGTGAGCCCATTCCAAATGCACTTTTATTTAAATCCAAAGAATCCTTTAAAAGTGAAAATGTGTGTGGAAATTCAATATATAAAACAGGCCAAATTGGAGCTTTTTAAATTTAAATAGGTTTGTTTGGTCCAGAGCTTCTTTTTGGGGGAACTTTCCTTGTCTGCATCTGTAATGGCCCTGGAGAACCTCCCTCAGAAGCCTGGGGCTCTGAGGAGTGTCATTCTCAACCCACTGCGGACCGCCCTGCCTCTCGGCTTCGTTTAGTCTGACTTCCCTGTGGGCCAGGCTCCTGAGGAGCGATGTCTGGGTCTGTGTTATCTTTTCTGTCTGGACGTCTCTGCTTTGGACTTCGGCCACATTGAAATCTTGAAAATTTCCATCTCGCCATCTTGAAATCATCCACGGGACTTACTCTGACTTAATTATTCCTTCATTGAACACTGATGACTAACCTGTACCCAGGTTTTCAGAGGACACAAGGAGGATAGACATAGTGCCTCTGATGGGTTCTCAGTCCAGCATGTGTGACACACACACACAGACATAGCCAGATGCAGTGAGAGTCTGAGCAGCTGCCTCTCCCCAAATCTCATTGTTTCCTCAGTCCCTGCCTCTCCCAGGTGCGTGGTTGCATCCTGTGATGGGCAGTGCCTGAGATGGGACCAGCCAGGGACCCCCATGGTGCTAGCTGCCTCCATATTGAGATGCCAGAGGTCTTGTCTAATTCCCCGCTATGGTTCTTGGGTCAGTGTTCCTTTCTGCAACTAATGCCCAATATAAGTCTGGAGTTAGAATCATACCTTCCTCAGGGACCCCCAAACCCTGGCTCCAACAGGAGCACCGACATACAACTGTGCTGGCATCTGTAATATGAAACTCTGCCTGGCTCCTGGCCTCAGTCTGCCTTCTCCCCTCATGGTGGAGTCTATGAGCCCCACAACGGGGGGACTATCTCTCACTGAAGGGAGTGCTCTGAAAGGGCCCTTCTTTGCCAGAAAGAGAAGGATCTCCTACTCTAAAACTGTGGAAAGAGTCTGGCAGAGTTCCAATAAGTTTTAAAGGTTCTTAAAGGACATTCAACCTTGGGGTGAGCACTGTCCAAGCCAAGATGGCTCTTGGCTTTCCTCAGTCCTCTCTGAGATGACTCCATCTTTGGAAGACCCCAGATGTCCTTAGAACATTGCCCTTTGGGTCTGTCATGTGCTGTGGGACCAGGTTTAAGCTAAGCTTGAAATCCAGGAAGCTCCTTCTTGGTAGGCCCTAGAGGTGGGTCCATTAGCAAACTCAACAGCTTAAGTCAGTTCAAGCCAAGTCAACTCAAGTCAAGTCAAGTCAACCAACTTAATACTTGCTGCATATCTCTCTTTGCTTAATCCATACTTCCCTGAGCCAGGCTCTAGTTTGGGGAAAGACAGAATCGTACAATTAACAAGACACAATCTTTACTCTCAAGAAGTCATCTGTTTTGAATATAGATTCCAGACTCAAACTTTTCCTGGAGCTGAGGAACCTCTCGCGCAAGGGGCTGGAGAAAGAACTACTTTTTCTGGACTGGAGACAGTCCAACCAGCAGCCTAATTCCTGGGGTCCACTCCCCAAGACTTCTCAAACTACCCTCCTGGGGTTGTCTGACTTCAAGATTTAAGACTGCAGAGTCAGCTGGTCCCTCACTCATATGGGTCCTGAGTTATTCATTCATGCATTCATTCATTCACTTACTCATTTATCCACTCATTCATTCATCTATTCATTCATTCACAAACCTGCATTGGGCACTTGCTATGTACCAGATACCTTACAGACATTATCTCATTTAATTCTCAGCAATCCATGTGGATGCAAAACCAGTACGTGACCAGCTAGAGTTTAAACCCCCGGCCCCAGTTCCAAAGCCTGTGCTCTTTCCACCTCATCCCACTGTCTCTTAGGACAGTTCAATAGATTTTATAATAAGGGGTGGAGAGCATTGACTGCTTAAACAAACGCATTCTATATGGAGGGAAAGGGTGCATTATTGAATACTTTATATATGGTGAAATGTCCCCTGACCAGTTTATTAGAATTCTTTGAGAAGTGAATTATATAGGGAGATAAATGGTGACTTTTACAAAAATCTTCATCAAGTTTCTATCCCAAAGCCTATTAATAAAATTGATTCATTGTAGAATTGGACAGAGGTGGGTGGTGAGTGGGAGGGAGTCTATTTTTGCATGGATAGAGAACTGGCTTAGAGACAAGAAAGAGAGGGCGGAGATAAATGGGTACTTGTTCAAATGGAGAGGTAGCGTTCCCCAGGAATTGGTACTCTTTGGTGTTAAATTTAAAACACATTGAGCAGGTCCTGCATTAAGCATGGGGGACACCCAAGCAAGCCAACCTCATCTCCTGCCTTGGTGGAGCCCAAGAAAGGAAGTGCTCAGTGACACCTCCAAGTTTTCAGAGGACAGGAAGCACCTCACTAGGCTGAAATGGCAGGACATTGGAGAGAAAACTGAAGAAGGTGATTGGGCAAAGGGGAAGAGCCCCAGGTAGCAATCAGAAGATTTGAGCTCTAGGACCATCAGTGTCACTGACTTGCTGTGTGACACTGGGCATGTTCTTCCCCTCTCTGGGTCTTAGTTTTCTCCCCTGTACAGTGAAGGGATTTGCCTGAATCCCTTGATCTGAAAGGATGATCTGAAAGGATGTGGTGCTTTGGATGGAGAACAAGGGCTTGAACTAGGACCCGGTGATGAGAAAGTCTCCATTTCCCGTGGCCTGAATGTTTCTTTCTGTCCCTGCACTGTGATGGGGGATCACTGTCTCTCATCTGTGGCAGTGAGGATGAGACAGGGAGCCGTGAGGTCTGTGATGCCGGGGCTCGGAGCCCAGCCTGGAATCCCTCAGTGGCATTAGCTACGATGACTCAGCGTCATAAATAGCTCCCATCTGGGCGAGCAACGATAGCTACAGCCATCGAGCGATCTCTGTATCCACACACACTCTCTCTGTGCAAATATGTGGCTCACTGTATGCTAAATATGAGGTGGCCTGGAGACGTTCCTCCTCTTAAAAGACTATCTGGTATGAAACTCAAGACTGTTTATTTAAAGAAACAAGTTTACAACTCTGCACGTTGGATTACTGGTAGTGGGTGGCAGAGAAGAAGCACCGTGGATGAAGGGCCGCTGTGTGTGCTCTGAGCTTGGGGGCCCCCTAGAAGAAGGGTGGAGCCTGCCTGCTCTACCTTCATCCTCTGTCTGCAGCAGGAGGGGGCGACGGGAGCCACACACACGATGCTCGAGATCCTGGAGTGGGGAGGCATGGGGGGATCGTGGAGCCACAGTGGAGCAGAAAGAGCACAGGAACTGGGAGTGACAGGAGAGCTAGGCTCCAGCACTCCTGTGCCCTGCCGTTGATCTTGGGCAGTTCATTAATTCACTCACTCATTCACTGGGTACGTACCAAGCACCTACAAGGGGCAGAGGCCACTTGCCAATACAGACAAGAAAAAGTAGGTCTGAATTCAGACTTAGCCACTTACCAGCTATGTATCTTTGGGCAAGTGCTTTTCCCCCTCTGAGCTTCAGTTTTCCATCTGTGAACTGGGTGTGCTAAAGGCACCTAAGGTTTTTGGGGGGGAGCATCACTGAATAAGGTAATACACAAGGAAGTACTTCTCTGTTGTAAACGGCTCTGAAAATGCACATCAATACCATCCCCGTCCCCCCACACCGTCCCGTGGATCCATCTCATTCCTACTTAGGAGTGTTCTTGGCGATTGTGGAGGGGAAATGTCATCCTGACCCCTACTCCAGGAGTGGGGGACCCTGGGCACCACCTGTGAGGTGACCCCTGAATTCCCTTACCTTTGCTTTTTGGCCGAGCTGGGATGCAGGGGACTTCAGTCAGTGAGCAGAGCAGATAGCATGCCAGGGATGCACCGCTTCCTGGGAGAGGGAGACAGGGAGTTGGAGGTGAGGGGAGAGAGCTTCTGGGGGAACTGGCTTCCTGAATGGGTACCGAACCCCAGACCCCTCTAAGGGTATGCCCTTGCCTCTTCTGAAGCCACCACTGATGCTGCGGGTTCGAGCAAGGGGCTGGGCAGGATGGGGACCTGCCAGGCATCAGGCCCAACCCTGACCATACAACTCCTGCTCCCCTGACAGAAGTTAATCGCTGGTTCAGGCGATGTCATACTACTGACCACTCTGCCTTCTGGCTTAAATATGATTTCTGACTGGGAACAATGGACGGAATTTCCTGTTGGTCATATTTGGGTTGGAATTCTGGCTTGGATGATATTCTTTACATCTCTGTGAGCCTCAGTTTCCTCACATGTAAAGTGGGGCTACTAATAGCACCCACCTTGCACATTAGGTGCCATGTGAGTGCTTATTGCTATTGTCGGTTAAATAGATAACGTCTGTGAAGATATCGACTGTCGTAGCCCCTCACATTTTAGTTACCTGCCTCTACCTTTTTCTAGAAGGTGCCCAGCACTCCCCGAAAGGCAAGGATTGGGTCATAATGGCCGTCTCCACAGCCTGGCACAGGCCTGGCACCAAGTGGGCACCCAGGTTATTTACTGACTGAGCAGTGCGCAACAAGTGTGCTTTCACAGCGTGGTTAGGGTCAGTGAGGTCCGTGTCCTGCTCCTGTCTTACAGATGGGGACACAGGTGTGGTGAGTGGGGAGCTGGAGCAGAACCACACTGCTCCGTCTTTCCGTCCTGCTGCAGTCAGAGCGTTTCTTGGGTGGACGCCGAGGCTTTGGACACTGCAGGGGCCTGAGGGATAGCCTTTCGCCTCCCCCTCAACTTTTTCCTCTTCCTTCCATACTGCAGTCCTGCTCATTGTGACTAAGGAAGTGGAGGTTCTTGTCTCGTTTATAGAGTTGCGGACAGAAGGTTTGGCCCAGATCACAGAGGTAGTCCAGGGAAGCAGGGGTTCCAGCCGACTCAAGGCTGTTTACTCTCTTGCAGGCAGCCTTCCTGGAGCACCCCGGGTAATCCCACACTTGACCCCGGGTCTCAACGGCTCTGCTACTATTACTTCCTAACACAATCTCCTCCAGTCCCATCCCAACTAGAATGGGAGCGTGGTGAGGCAGGGCCCTGCCATTCCCCAGAGCCTGGCACTTAGCAGGACTTGATAATTATCTGTAGAGTGCGTGAATGAATAAGTAATGAGTGGCTGAACGACTGGGCCAGGCCATGTTCTAAATGCTGGGGACTCTACCGTGAAAAGGGCAGGCATGTTCCCTGCTGTCAGGGAGCTGACAGTATTTGAATTTAAAACTAGCACCTGGATTGGAAACAGGGCAGATGTTACTGTTTTTTGGCCAGCTAGGTAGGGAAATGGGGAGGGTGTATGTGGGCAGAGCCAGCTGACTGCCTGGGGAGAGGGCACGGGGGAGCCTCGGGCAGGTCCACCTGTGCACTGGGTCCTGCAGCTGACCTTTAAGAAGGCAAGGGAAGAAAGGTAGATGGTGCCATTAAGTGTGTAATGTCTACCTCCTGCTGAGTCCCAAATAGCTAGCATATTGCCTGGCACAGAGTTGGTATTAATACAATGAATGAAGGGTGGGCAGAAAACACATCAGATGACTCAGGTCTAGAGGCTTGTGTGAATCAAGAGTGTTAATGATCAGAATCATAATGACTTACACTTGAATGGGACTTTACAGACCCCTTTCAGACAACAGCTGTTATCTCACAGGTGAGGGGTACTCTCAGTGACAATCCCTTTACATCTGCAGCGTCTAATACTCCCATTAGCCTGGCAAAGCCAAGGTCATCATCTCCATCTCTCAGAGGAGGGCATGGGGCTCCGAGCAGTGTTGGTCTCACACAGCTGGAACCTGGTCTTACTCCAGGAGTGAGATGTAAAGAGCTCACAACCTCATGGGAACACAGCCAGGAAGGTGGGTAGCTAAAATACAGTGTGGCCTCCAGCGAAAGCAGACTTGTCAAAGGAGTGCATTACCAGGAGGCAGCAGGGAGGGCTTCCCTGGGAAGGGGAGTCTCAGCTGAGGCTTAGAGGACAGTGGAACAGGACAGGCTTTCTAGACAGAAGGAAGAGCATCTACAGAGACAGGGAGGAAACCCGGTCTTCTGAGGCTCTCGGGGGAATTTGGTTTGGCCTTGGAGAGAAAGATGAGGCTGGGAGGTTGTTGGAGTCACTGATGAGGGGCTTTCATGGGGCACAGGCTTTTAACAGGACTCTTGCTTTGTGCTCTGGAGAGCTTCTTCTGGGGACAGGACTCAGTGGTGGATGGAAGGAGCTGGTGGCAGGACTTGTACTTGCTGAGCTAGGGGGTCGAGGGAGAGTGGGCTCAGCCTCTGGGCTCAGATGGCGTGTGGAGCTGTGCAGATGCCAGGTCTGTGAGCACCAGCCCTTCCACTGGTTGGCCCACCCTTTGGAGTTGGAGGTCCTCCCCCAGCTCCCAAGGAGATCACGGTGGGAAGCCTGATCTCTGCCCCAGACCCGGCTCTAGCCAAGGCCTCTTCTACCACCTGACGGCTCCCCAGCTGTGTCCTAGCAACCTTGCAGCCCTCACCTTGGCAACGCCAGCTTCTGCACACTCATGTTCTGATTGGGCTGCAAGGGAAGGTGGAGCTGGGATGCCTTCTGTCCACCAGACCTGCCCAGGGAACCAGCCCTGGCTGGCTACAGCCTGTGTCCCTTGGTTCATCAGGCAGAGGCCGACCAATCAGATGAGGGAGATGGGTCTGGACACTGGCCAGGACTCTGGACTGGGTACCTTGCAAGCTAGGTTCTGACCCCTGGGTGATGTTCTGTCTGAGTGAACTTGGACAAGTTTCTTCCCCTCTCTGGGCCCCAGTTTCTTCCGTAAAATAAGGAGGCTGGATAACACCAACTCTAGAGCCAAATATTGTCTTCTCCCATTTTCGATCTTTTCAATGGTTATTGGTTGGATACTCTGTTGCTGGCACACATTTTAGTGTCAGACCTTAGGGATTTAAATCCTAGTTTACCTGGACAAGTCACTTCACCTCTCTGAGCCTAGAATTTTTCCTCTGTGAAATGAATATATCTTGTGCTATCTCACCCAAAGAATTATGAAAGTCAATTGAAATAGTATAAATAAAAGTGCTTTATAAATGACAAAGAGCTATACAAATGTTACCTGTTTCATCACATGGGCTGTACTTAGTAATGATTTATTGAACCCCACCTTCCACCCTCACCCCCACCAGCAACAACAGCATGTATTTATTGAAAACTTACTATGTGCCAAGCATTGTACTGAGGGTTTTACTCATATTATCTCATTTTATCTTCACAACAACCATATAAGATACTTATTATTATTCCCATTTTCCAGATGAACAAATAGAGGACCTATGTGGTTATGTACAGAAAGAGCTCCGACAGGTTCCCTGGCTTCAAAACTTGACATTTAACCCCAGCTGGTGTGGCTCATTAGACTGAGTGCCGGCCTGTGAACCAAAGGGTTGCTTGTTCGATTCCCAGTCAGGGCACAGGCCTGGGTTGCAGGCCAGGTCCCCAGGACGGGGCATGCAAGAGGCAACCACATGTTGATGTTTCTCTCCCTTTCTTGCTCCCTCCCTTCCCCTCTCTCTAAAAATAAATAAATAAAATCTTTAAAAAAAAAATCTTGACCATTTAAAATTCAGTGAGGTGGATGCCTCAGGCTCTTCTTTCCATCTTGGGTTTTTCCTCTTGCCTAAACTTGGGTTCTAAGTCAGACTTGGGTAGGCAGAGGCACAATCATTTATTGAACGTTCTCTATGTGCCAAGAATTGATCAGCTTCTCAGACTTCTGCATGCATGCCAATCTCTGGGGGTCTTATTACAATGCAGATTCTGATTCAGGGGTCTGGGGTGAAGCTGAGATTCTGCATTTCTACTAAGCTCTCAGGAGATGCTGATGTTTCTGGTCCATGGACCACACTGAGTAGCCAGGGGCTAGAGGACTTCAAATAGCATCTTATTGAATCCTGGGGACACTGAGGCTGGAGAAGCAACACACCTTACTTAGGGACCCACAGCATACAAGGGATGGGTTTGAACCTAGGCCACTTGATGTCAGCAGTGCCTGGGGCTAAAGGCCAAGCCTCATGCCCTGGCTGTGTGGTCCCTGCTCAGGTGTTGTCTCCATGGCTGAGGCAGGCAGTAGTCTCTGAGGTCCCAGCTAGAAACCTTTTCTTGCTTTCAGTGTGTCTTGAGTGGACGAGCTTTGATGCTGACACTCAGGAAGTGCCCATCTCAAGGTCCGGATTGGGCCCTGTGCATCTGTGACTCATCCCATTTCCTTCACCCTCAGCCCAGCTCTTTTTAATAAACCCTGGCTTTATTGGAAAATTTTGATATTTTATTTGTCATGGAATTTTTGCATTAATTTTGTTTTAATTGCATCAGATGTTTACCTTGATGACTGAGTTTTTAGCGGCCCTTACATGTTGCACCTGAGGCATGTGCCTCTCTTCCCTGCCGCACCCCAGCTGCAGCCTGCCCTATGTCTCCCCCTCCCCTTTCTGCCTCATGGCACCAGGATGCTGGCTGCACTGTGGTGCCCACCTGGCAGCCAGCCAGCCAACCGCTTTACTTCCCAGCATGGGAACCCATCACTTTGCCTTTTGGCTGACTTGCTCTAGAGGTGGCAGCAGGGCTTGTGGGCCTGAAGGGGGGTCCAGGGAATCACATTGACCTGGGCTTTGCCCCTGAAGCCCCTTACCAGTGGGGTGACCAAGGGAGTGGCTCAACCACAGTTTACATTATGCCAGTCTCCGCTTCGCCCAGTCTTCAAAGTCCTTCCCGCTCTGACCCCGTCAGTCTCTCTGCCCTCATCTCTACTACCCTCTCCCTCGCTCACTTAGGTTCTGTCCTGCAACCTGTTAGGCTTCTTCCTACCCCAGGACCTTTGCACTTTCTGCCTGGACTCTTGTCCCATGGTTAGCTCCTTCTTCCCATCCAGATGTCAGCTTCAATGCTTCTTTCTTCAGGTCTCCCCTTCCTGCCTTATGTAAACAGCTGCTGATCTCTGTAGCACACCCTTTCTTTTATTTTTTCCCTAGCACTTATATAACTTGGTGACATTATTTGTTTACTCACTGTTTTCTGTCTCCCCACTAGAACGTGAGCTCAGTGAGAGCACAGACCGTATCTTATTCTTCATTTCTCTCTGGCTCCTGAAATAGTCACTGACCCATCAGAGGTGCTCAGTGAGTATTAAAGAATTAATGAGCCACACCTGGGTCTTCAGTGTCCACATTTGTGAAATGGGATGAGAAACCTAACCCCCCACTGTCAGAATCAAAAGTAATATGATCCAGTGGGGCTGGCAGTGTTATCCCCAGTGTATAGATGGTGAACTTGAATTTCAGAGAAATGGTGGGACTTGCCCAAGATCACCCGGCCAGGAGGTGCTGGGGCTGGCATTCGCTTCAGTGTGGGGGAGCACCTGGCCCCGCGCCCTGCTCTGAGTAGGCACTCAGCAACCTGGAAGCTGGATCTGACTTCCTCTGAGTCTCTTGCCATCTGCTGGTTGAACTGCAAGACCCTACTTGCCCGCTTAGCTGTCACAGCTTCCTGACAAGTCAAAGACAGGAATTCTAATGGCTGGTTTTTGTGCAACACGAAGGCCTGTCTCTTGCCAATGTGGAGATAGATTTTCTTCACGTTGGCAATTACCACGCTGAATGTCCAGGGAACGTTCATCTTCCAGAAACTTTACTGAGATTACCTTCTGAACCCTATGTAGCAATGTTTTTGCAACTTGTGGGGTTGTCAGGGTGTGTGTGTGGGGGTGGCAGTGTCATTTGTCACAGAAGCTGAGGTTCATAAGGGCTTGAGTCCCCCAAGGCAACGTCTCTAGGAGTTTGGTTTATTTTCCTTCCCGAGAGAGGTTTCACCACTGTCCAAAAGGCACTGACTTTCTTGAGGATTCAAAGTTTCTGACTTTTCCTGCCCTCTTGGGTCATTGATTTGGTAACACGTTTCACAAATATTTAATGAGAACATCCTAGGCACTCTTCTAACCCTGAGGACGCAGAGGGGAACAGGATATATGTTGTGCTTGCTCTCTGCAATATTGGACCAGTGCGGGGACAGAGGACATTGTCTTGATAGTAACTGTCCCTGTGACTGTGCATAGGTTCCTGTCCTTCTCTGGGCTTTTGGGTTCTAGCTTCCTCTCCACCCCAGATCCCCCTGCTGAAAAGCCTTTGATGACCTCTCATTGCTTATGGAGCAAGGCAGGCGTCTCTGGCCTGGTTTTCAAGGCCCCTCAGGGTCCAGCTCTCGTCGACCTTTTACATGCTTCCTGCCCCCTTAGCCCCGTTTTGCTCCATTCTGAACCAATATGTCACTTTCTAAATGCTAGACACCAAGTGCTTTGCAAATTTTAATTTTTTAAAAAATATTCAACATTATTTTGTATTAGTTTTAGGTGTACAGCATCATCGTTAACCATATACTTTACAAAGTGGTCCCCCTGATATGTCAAGTATCCACCTGGTATCTCACATGGAATTTTAACTTGTTTAATCATCATAGGAACCCCTTGAAATAAGTATTGTGATTCTTATAGTCTCCATTTTGAAGATAAGGGCATTGAGACACAGAGAGGTGAAGAACTTGCCTCCGTCCCCACAGCTGCTAAGTGGTGTGGCTGGGGTTGGAACCCAGACAGCCTGGCTCCTGGTCCACGCACTCTACTGCTGCTGTGTTGCCTCCCTGTTCTGGGCACTGGCTGGCTTTCTCCTTTCGCAGGTATAATTCAACAGCCATGCCCACTTCCATGAAGGCTTCCGTGATGCCTCCCAGGCTGAATGAATTCTTCTTGTCTCTGTTCCCACAATGCCTTGCACACCCCTTCCCATGGGATAATGCTGTCCTGTTTGTGTACTGTCTCCTCTACTGGATGCTGAGCACCCAGGTGGGAGGGGGCAGGCTGTGTCTCACCCTCTGTGTCATTCTGTACCCAGCTCAGCATCCCCTATCATCCATTCTTCATAGATCAACCAAAGGCATCTTTTAAAAACAAAACCAGTTTTTATCACTCCCTGGCTTAAAAACCATCCAGTGACAATCCGACGAACTCAGAATAAAGCCCCGGCCATGGCCTAGAAGGCGCAGCATAGTCTGGTACCTGCCTCCTCCCTGCCCTCATCTGTTGCCGCTCTCCCTCTTGTTCACCCTGCTCCAGCCACAGTGGCCTCATGCCTGTCCCCAAACAGTCCAGGCTCACCTGGGGCCGCTGCCAGTGCTATTTCCTCTGCCTGGAATGTTCTGCCTCACATCCTCACGCGACTGACTTCTTGTCATTCGAGCCTCCATTTCAGACAGACCTTCCTTATCTGCCTGTATGCTTAAATGTTTTCATATTTACTTTTTAAATCGTTTTTAATGACTTGCATCCACTGCAAGTCTGTAAGCCCCATGGGAGCAGGGATCTGGCGTATCATGTTCAGCTCCTGGAACAGTGCCTGACACAAAAAAAACACTCAGTAAACTGGTGTTGGGGGAAGAGGTGTTCACCAAGATCCCTTTGAGATCAGACCTGTTACTGTGCTACTTGGCCCAGATAATAATATAATATATGTAATATAATATAATATAATATAATATAATATAATATAATATAAATTGGTCTCATCTCTAGATAAAAGCTGGGATAATTTCACACGCTGAAACCCACTGTCTTACACCTTCTTATTTCTTGCTTACAGTCCTATCCCCAGAAGTGAGGCTATTCTATTGACCATTCCCTGATGACTTTGCTTCACCAGGGATGCTTAGGACTCTTTACATGTGTTTTGATTTGTCCACCTAAGACTTAAGGAAACTTGTGAGCTACTGCCTTCTCATTTTGCAAGCAGAAACATCCTTGAAAAGTGAAAATGATGACTTGTGAAGTGTCTAGAGCCCAGTGGGAGGACACACACCCGCATGACCAACACATTCCATCGGTGACAGGAGATACTTCGTGCTCCAGAAAGGTACGGGAGCTCTGAGTTCTGCCAGGGCATAGGCCAAGTCAAAGAACATGCATGAATGACTCATGGACATGGACAACGGAGAGGGGGCTGACTGTGGGCGAGAGGCATGGGCTGGGTGGAGGGGGGCAAAAGAGAAAAAAGAAACTGAGACAACTGTAAAAGAATAAATAAAAAACAAAACAAAATACCCCCAAGGAGGGGTCTGTAGTTGAGAGGCATATGCAGCCAAATTCAGGGCAAATGGGAAAGGGGGGTGCATCACATGCGTCTGGTTAAGGTGAGCAGGATGGGCAAAACTCCACAGACAGGAGGTCTGGGTGTCTGACTGCAGAGCCTTTGCTCACAAGAACCAAGGGGCCAGCCAGGAGACTTGCTCAGCTGCCAGAAAGCAGGTACCACCATCACTGACTTTCTTCAAAAAGATATGGAACGGAAGGTGTCTCCAAGTTCAGCTGCCATACATGTCACCCTCTGGAGAACCAGGAAGGACATTTCTTGCCCTACTTCCTCCTCTTCTTTCCAGGAAAGGCTATTGCATCCCAAGTTCATGGGCTGAGAAACTCTAAGGTCTAATCTTCCAGGCAAAATGGCAAACTGAAAAGAACTCTAGATTGAGTTCAAAGGTCTGGGCTCTGGTCTTAGCACTGTGGGACTTTGGGTAAATTTCTTTCCATTTCTGACCCTTATCTCCTTATCTGTAAAATGTGGCTATTGGGTTTGGTGATTTCCAAATCAGTGATTTCCATGACTTCTGGCCTTCTATTTTTATGAGCTTATTGCTCAGATTACTTTGAAAGGAAAGCTCTCATTTTTTCCTTTTCTTTATGGGGCTCAATTTTTTTTTTTTTTTTTTTAATCAGCCTGGTAAATAGTCATTGGTCTCTGGCCACAGTATAGCTAGGAGAGAGAAACAATTCTAGCTTGGTCAAACCTGCTGAGGGTTGATGTATCCCTTGTTTTTTTCTGAAATAGTTTCTCTAATGCATAGTGTGGCCTGTCTCAAAACTTTCTGCCAAGAACAGGAATGTTCAGAACAGATCAAGGAGGGAAAGTCATGATTTGACTTAGTGGAACAACATTTGAATGGCAGACATTGTTATTGATGTTAAAAATCCTTCTGCACTGAATGATATGTTGTCTTGAGTTTGCTTCAAAATAAGTCTGTGTATGTCTGTGTGCGTGTGTGCGATGAGTATGGGTGTGGGTAGAGATGAAACAAAATTAGCCAATTGTTGAAGCTCTGTGATGGATATATGGGGGCTTCTTATACTATTCTTTCTACTTAAAATGATATGTTTGAAATATTTCATCACAAAGGGCCCTTTGGAGACTGGCTCCAGCCTTTCTCTCCACTCTCATTTCACAGTCCTCATCTCAAGGCCTCTCTGGCACAGTGACATCACCCCAGTGGCTGTGACTTCACGCCTTTCGGCCTTTCCACAGAGTTCCATCTGTCCGAGGTATTCTTCCTCTTCTTTCCTCATAGGTCACCTCTCCTGCATGGAGATCCCACAGCCTCATATACTCGATTAAAGCACTTACCCCATCGCAGTGCACCTGTTTTCTTTCTGCTCTCTCTGCTGATCTGTGTCCTCCTCAGGACACATCTCTGTCTCCCTAGTGCACAGCCAGTGCCTGACACATAACAGGCCCTCAGCACATGTTTACAAAGGGAATCATAGTAGGAATGGTAGCTACCATTTTTTAAAACACTTACTATGTGCTAGGCACCAACCTAATCTCATTATACAGGTTTTTAAAGTAAGTCCTCACAAGTGGACATGGTTATTACCCTGTCTTCTCAGAAGGTCACTTGCCCAAGGTCATGTGCCAGTGACAGAGCTGAGATTTGGACTCAGAATGGAAACCACTCAGCTCTTTTCCCTGCATCTGGGATTTTAAAAGACATGTCTATGAATGTTATGCACAGGCTCAGGATTTTGGGAGCCTGGGCCTTAGGCCCAATTTTGCTACTAAATTGCTGCATGATCTTGGGCAGATCACTTCTGCCCTGTAGGCTGGGTCTCCCAGTGAGACTATCAGTAAGGGCTGATCACGTGATCCAAGGGTCCTCCAGCTTCAGCGCCCCGGGAAAAGGTTCCACTCCCACAGAAGTGGCTGAACTGGCTTTTCTGCTTGGGCACCTCTCAGCCTCTCATACTTCTTCCACCTCTTCTTGCTAATTGCAACCTCCGGAGCCAAGCCTGTTGACAGCCTGCTGCCCGCTCCCCGCACCCCCTTCCTTCCTTGTGGCTTCACTCCGGAGGTAGGGGAGGAACCCTGGGCAGGAGGGAGGGGCAGCATGTAGCTGTCCCATTTGTGCGGCTTCGCCGTGGCTTCTCAGCACCCTCCCCCACGGAAACTCAGCCTCACACTTTCTAGGGATGTTCTGAGGACAGCCCAAGTCCGTGATTGCAACGGCCAGCCCGGGGCATCTGCGTTAGGCTCTCTCTGGGAAGGTCCTGAGCTAGAGTGGGGGCGGGGGGCCTGGATGGAAGAGAGCCATGCACCCCTTCCTTTTAGCTTAGGTCCTCCTCGCCCAGCTGGAGCTCGGGACACTTGGTGCCTCGCAGCCTGTCCGACTTCCTGCTGGGACCCGCCATTGCATGGCCAGGCCTCGGCGAACTGCAGACCAAAGCGCAATGGCGCCTAGGCCCCCCTCGCCAGCTCGCTCCTGACACTGCTCTGGGGGAAGCCGAAAACCCCCGAGCGATGCAAACCCCCCACCCCAGAAGCGCGGGAGGCCCTCGGCTTTGTTTGCGGCGGGGCAGGAAGCAGGCGGCCAGCCAGCGCTGTCCGCCGCGGCGGTGCTGACGCGCAGCGCGGAGTCCGCGGGGGGCCAGGGACGGTCCTCGGCTGCCCTGGTGCTGAACACTGACCGAACGGGGAGCGGATCCGCGGGGCGGCCGCGGCCTGCCGTGCAGGGCTGACCCTGCGGGGCCCAGGAGCTACCCCCGAGGCGGTGCTGAAGCGAGAAGGAGCCCGGGGCGCTCTCCGCGCCTGCCCCGGAAGAGCCGCGCAGAGAGCTGCTGGGAGGAGGAAGGAGGGCCCGAGGAAGCCGCCCTCGGGGAGCTCGGCAGCGCGGCGGCGGCGCGGGGCCTGCGGCCAGGGTCTCTGTGGCGGGCCTGCCCCGGCGCGGAGGTGGCGGCTCAGCAGCAGAGCGCGAGCGCGCGGTCTACGAACCTGTTGGAGGCTGCAGCTCCTCCGAGGCCGGCCTGGGCACCTGGGACCGCACTGAGCTTCTGGCGCGCCTCTTGCTCCCTTTCTGGACTCCTCCGCGGAGGCGCTCGCTCCTGCCGGGGCTAGCACATGTGCTTGCGGGGGGCACCGAACCCCTCTTCCTTCCTTCCGAATGTCAGCCGAGCTGCAGGGCACGGAGCCGAGAGGCTTCCCCCAAGGGCAGACCCGCTCAGGGAGACTCAGGCTTCCTGAGAAAGGAGGCGGGGGCTGGCGACAGGGAGGAGAGAGGGCGCCAGCAGAGGTGTCTGTGAAACCAAGAGGGAGACATGGGGGACTTACCCATATCGTCACTTGTGCCCTGAAGTTTGGGGACTTAGGGTTCTTTACCTAGGGGACAAAGCGCATCTTGCCTTGGAAATACTTCTCCCTGCCCCCCGGCCCCCATTTCTGTGGCCAATAACCAAATGCAGGTCTTGTACCTGCTCTGCTGCAAACTTGACTCGCGTCTAACTGCCTCCAGCACCTTATTCCTGTCCATCATCTACCATACCCTAGAGAGAGCTTTCTAACTCTTCTATAGAGAGCGCATCTATAGTAAGACGCCGCCTTTGATCCCTCACCAGAAGACCCAGGATCTCCTCTCCCACTGTGTTCTTGCCAGGACGGATCACCCGACTGCTCATTCTAAACAGGTTAACCCCAGTGCCTTAGCACCTGCTGCTCCTTTTGGCTGGAATGTTTTTCCAACCTTACTACTTACGCTTTATCTTTAAGTTAAAGTGTCCTTCTCTGCATGGAAATTTCCCTGATCCCTAAGGCATAATCATCCCTTCCTCTAAGCCTCCTCTACTTTGCATTCCTCCACTAGACTTCTAATCACACTGTGTTATAATTACTTATGCATAGATGTCCTCTGTTACCAGGTTCATAAAAACTGTTCCATATTTTACTTTTCTCTGTATCTCCATCTCCTAGCGTGGTGCTGACAGACAATAGATGTTGAATTACATCTGCTGAATGAATGTACATGGGAGAAGCAGAGGTCAAAGGAACTTTTTCTCTCTCATGTGATTGTTCATTTTATTTCTATATGTATTTTGAAGGAGCAAGAAATGAATAGGCTGCCAGGGTCAGCCTAAACCGAAATTCATTTCAACAATAATTATAATTTGTTCATTGTTTCCCAGGTGTCAGATACGGTACTAAGTTTTTACACATTGTGTCTCTGCTATTCAGTCCTGTCTGTTTCCATCCTCATTTTACAGAGTTAACAGAACCTTAGGGAGATTAAGTAGCTTGGTCAAGGTCACGAGGCTGGTAAATAGCTGAGCTGGGACTTAACCTTTGTTTGACTCAAAGCTGGAGCTCTTAACCATTATGTACCCTGAACTACTGAATCTGAGGGTCTGGTGAGCA
>PVJD01008986.1:0-67158 GCA_004026545.1 Mormoops blainvillei
TTCCAATCCCCCTTGCTCAGGGCAAAAATGATTCTGTGGCATCCATTCTTGGTTTTGCAGATAATGTGCTCCACGACCCAACACCAAGGGCAAAAGAAGGTGAACTCAGGGATGTTAAGAGGTGTCCAGGCTCTATGGCTTTGTCCCTATGTCTGGAATGCTAATCGCCAAACAGCTGTAGCTGCACCTCTGTGCTGTGTCCCTGTCCGGGTCACGGAGTTTAGCTGCAGTTCCTACTGCCCACTCCCACAGGAATGCCCGCGAAATCTATTTGCTCCTCCTGGCTGAAAGACGTTCCAGCCACAACTTGATTCTTCCCCTCCCTAGGCTGAGCAGGTCCACGAGCTCCCAGATCTAAGGCTATGTCAATGGCTAATCTCAGCGCTTCTCTCTTCTCACTCCCTAGGTTCACTCCCACTTAACCACCATTAGATGTTTCAATGCGCAGACCTCTACGATGTGTTTTTGCACTGAGCATGGAATCCTTTGTTGAATTATAGCTATTCAAACTGTTGAAATTTCATGGGGAGAGACCAAGATGATGTCTCACTCCACTATTTCTGGTGTTACTTCCACATGCTCCTTTAAAAACATTATTTAATATTGTTATTTTTAGATAATGTAGTGATATATTATGTATTTTATATTAAATGCTTCACTTAATGTTGAACTTTAGCATATGATATGTAAGGGTGAGGTTCTCAGATTTGGAACCATTTTCAAGTAGAAATAAAGCACGCACAATATAATTGTTTCCTTTTGTATTTGCGTTTCTTGGATGGTCAGTAAATATCACATCATCATTTAAGTCCTGAAAATAACTGGTAGTACAGGTTTCCTGTAACCAGCTTATTACATGATAAACAATATTTTGAAAAGAAAAATTAGCTGCAGAACAGATTTTCTTTTGCAATGATGTTAGTGTGTTATCTACTTCACCCCCATCCACAAAACATTTTTCAGACAACACAATAATTCAGCATAATTTTGGAAAGTGAACTAAAACATTATTACTATGAGAGCAGGAACTTTACCTAGTTTGTTCATTTTGGCATCTCTAATATCTAAAATACTGCCCGAAATACATTTAGTACCAAATGAGTAGATATTACATTGAAAAGATGGACACAAATGTATGCTTAATGAATACTACTAGATTCATATGTACTTAAAGGTGATCCTGACTTGACTGGTGGGACTCAGTTGATTGGGCGTCATCCTGCAAAACAAATGATTGCCAGCTCTATTCCTGGTCAAGTCGCATGCTTAAGCGGTAGGGTTAGTCCCCAGTTAGGGCACAGAAAGAGGCAACCAATTGATGTTTCTCTCTCACATTGGTGTTTTTCTCCCTTTCTTTTTCTCCATCCTATCCCTGTCTCTAAATATAATTAAATAAATAAATAATTTTAAAAAACGATCCTGTCACTAAACCATTTTAGATGGATTGCTATATTTTGCCATGTTTAACATACTCTTTTTTGCCCAAATTTTTAAGGGAAAAATAAGGGTGCACATTATGCATGGGTGGTACTAATTCCAAATATTTATACATGTTTTTAATTATTTTATTTATGTTTATGCATTAAAAGTATAACTCCTTTAATATTGTTTTATCATATAAAAGTTTAAAAGTTCCTTAAAAATATGAAAAACAAGTATCTACATATAAAAAATTAAAAATTGAATTAAAAAGTTAAAATGAAAGATTTGCTTTTCCTACAAGTTTGGGCCAAAGACATGGGTGTATATTTACATGTGAGTGCATTATACATGGCAAAATATGGTGTTCTTTCCCTTTCCATGTTTAAGCTTTGAAGCAATTATTAATTAACTATTAATTTATGCATAGTATTATTATAACTTCTGAAGATATAGTACTGAGTTAAATTGAAAAAATATTTCATAGTTTAAAATGTGTTGCCAGAGTGCCCTGGCTGGTGTGGCTCAGCGGATTGAGTACGGGCCTGTGAACCAAAAGGCCACTGGTTCAATTCTCCGTCATGGCACATGCCTGGGTTGCAGGCCAGGTCCCCGTTTGGGGGAGTGTGAGAGACAACTGACTGATGTTTCTCTCACCATTCAGTGTTTATCTCCCTCTCTTTTTCCCTCCCTCCCCCTCTCTCTAAAAATAAATAACTAAAATCTAAAAAAAATAAATAAAATGAAATCCATAGCAAGAATATAGACAAAAATACAAAACAAAATGAAAAATCATGAAGGTACATGTAAGAAGAAAAAGAAATCAGAGAAAGTGAGTATTGGGAACAGTAGATTTCAAAAAAGGATATTTGAAGATTGGGCAAAGTGCCACTAAGAAGTTGATCACCAAGCAGCATCTAAATAAAACAGACTGTTTCATAATAATATTTTAGCAAAGAGTATTCCAGACAGAGAAAAACAAAGTATCAACCTCTCAAGCAGAATCATGTATGATTTGTCCAATGATCAACCAGAAAATCTGGGGGCAGGACAAGAATGAAGAAGGGAAGTTGAAGATGACAGCTGACAAGATGACTCTTAATATCAGCTACTAATTTTGGACTTTCAGAAGAATGAGCAATTTAATATGCTTAAGCTTTTAAAGATGAGAACATCTTGTTGCTTTCTAAGGCACCAATATTGAGGTGCAGATGATTCCAATATACATGAAAAAATATTCAAATGGCAGAGTTGCAATGGTGGTCAAAATTCAAGACTTTGAAATCTCAGCAATGTTAATTGGTAGATGTATGACCTTGAATAAGTGATTTAACCTTCCTGTGGTTTCATTTTCTTGGTTTCAAAATGGAGATGATGACTGTGTCCCATAGAGTGTTACAACATTAAGTGAAAAATGCACATGAAACTCATAAAACAACGCCTGTCAAGTAAATGCTCTAAAAATCTTTGAGATTTAGTATTACTTTAGAATTTTAAAAGTAGTAATAGAGTAGTATTTCTAGTAGCACATAGTTACAGAATTAGTATGAGTGGGTTTATGAGTTATAAAAATGGTTGATGTGTAAGTCATTGATGCAAATATTTTCTTGATATTCGGAATAAAAGCAAAAATAGTAACATTTGGATCCCATTAATCAACTACACTCTGGGTACCATGTTGGTGATACAGAGGGAGTATGGGCTTTTGAAACCAAAATTTATGATTCCTAGGCAATAGAAATGATTGAGCAAGAACATGTCATGCTAAATGAACCATGTAATGGAATTATTAAACAAACAAAAAGTTCTGAGAGATGCTGTAAGAATCGCATATCTTAATTTTATTGAGCTGTTAACAAATCTTTTATACTGTTATCCTCATAAATGTGTTTGCATATATATACATATATAATACATTATATCTTTATAAGTACATATAGGGGAACATTAATTAAAAATGAATATGCAAGAATTCTGAATGGATCATTAAGAATGATGTTACTCTATATACCCAATAAGCTGTGCTAGAAAGACTAAATTTGTGATGAAGTTGTCAGAGGATGAATGTCAGACTTCTGCTAAAATGTGGGAGATTGTGTAATAATGCTATTTTTATATTCTTAATAAATGGCAGATAGACAAGAACAAGATTGTGAGTGACAAAGTACAAGAGAAATGCCCTGGGAGAAAAATGAAAGTAGGGGAACATGGCATTTGGACAAATGAAATTAAATATATCTGTTACAGATGCCTGGCAGAGTTACTTATCAATTTTTACTCAAGCCAATTAGAAGTTGACATTATCAGTCAGGATTAAGAGAAGATCCAGAGGTTCCCATTACAAACTACATTTTAGAAATAGGTTCAGTGTTCAACTTCACATTTCACTTTTTTTCTTACAAATGGTGATAAATAGTTATGAAGACAAATTAAGGTTGTTTATTAAATATTTCTTTTCAAAGGCAATCAAAAAACTATTTCACCTTAATTTCTTTTAGGTAAATATACTGGTGGCTTGAAACAAAAACTGACTATTAATTGTGGGCTTCCTTTCAATTTACAATTTACAAAGCCTCTGGAAGCTCTAAATTACATTTCTCCCCTCTAACCCAACCCACCCCTGGCATAGAATCGTTTTTTAAAATATAGCTTTGTCACTTTGTAGACCAACAACTTCAGAATAATGATGGATCAATTTTATGATCGCTCTGAATTTTCATGTCATTAATCACATAAAAAATGATGATAACTCATACCATATTACAATATACTTAGCATTTGTTTTTTATTTTGCCGAAGGCAAAATGCCCATAGTTGACCTGCATTTGGAAATTGGGCAGGAATGGAACTGTAGCTTACCAAAATTGGTTAATCACTTTATTTTTTTCATAAGAAGCTGCCTTTTCTTTCTAAACATAATCACAGAAATATTTTCCATTGACCTATTCTTATCATTGTGTCTAAACTAACATAATCAACTCCAATTAAACCATTATTTAAATTTAAAAAGTACACACTCTTAGCCATAAGCATAGAGTTGTCTGAGCTTGGAGCTTCTAGAAAGCTTTCTGAGGCAGGGATTTCAGCGCAGGCATTTCCTGGGGAGCGAGCGCTACAGGACTGAGGGCCGCAGGGCGGAGAGGAGGAGGAGTGGAACAGCTGCAGTGTGGTTCCAGTCGATGCCTCAGTCTGATTCCACAGGGACCTTGGGAGCTAGGGTGGCCACTCTGGGCTGATCTGAACTGAAACGAGGGGGCTGGGCCTTTTTTATTCCACACGAGTCCATCAGGGATGGGGGATGTAGGCCATTCTGGAGGAGAGGAGAGGTTGTAGCTTTGGGTCAGGCAGCTCCTTTGGGCAGACAATTCCCAGAGGGAGATTTAGCTCAGTCTGCAGAGTAACTTTTGGAACAGAAGTTGAGGGGTGTTGATGGCCTAGGCCCTGAAGAACCGGTAGGAGGTAATCTTCCCACACCCTCCACGTGGCCCTGAGGCCTGCCTTGGCCTTTTTCCAGCATTACATTTGTAAAACATCCATATAGCACAGAGCTCAGAGAATTAATTAATTAATCTACGACATAATGAATAGCACCAAAAAATAATGATCTTAATCGCTGCTGAAACTAGTAAAATAACAATAATGTGAACGCAAAGTTTAATAGATTGCAAAACTAAATTACAGAAATAGGCTAGCTTAATGGCAAAACATACAATAAAATAAAACAATATCCTGGAAAAATAAATGATTTCAAAAGTCTGGACTGCAAACTTACACTGCATAATCTCAATATAGCATCGATATTAAAGAATGTTACTCTCCTAATACTCCCTGCCCTGGTTGGAGAACACACCCTGTTCATTTTGGAAGGAATGGGATCTGCTACTAGAGTTACTCCACAGCCTACACTCTTAAGTGCTAGACCACCTGGTCCGTAAATTTGAGCAATCCAAATTGGTAAACGTGGTTCAATATAACCTCGACCAAATCGCTTCTGGACCAATTTAAGATCGTTCCCTAATTTGTTTGTATTCTATCATGCTTCTGTTTCCCATTTTGGTGAGACAATGCAGTCACTTTATGTGTATTGGGATTATATTAATTTTATTTACATTATAATTATTATTATGCTAGCATAATATAGCATATAGCATATGGCATATTTTTTATATATATTTTTTTTAGTTTGGAGGTGAGTACCTGTATTTTTCTTTCATGATTGTTATATAGACCAAATACATACATAATAAATATTTTTTCATATGAATACTATGTTTAATAATAAAAGTAAAACTAAAATATGAACAAGTAAAACAAAAAAAATAAGACATCCCATAATCTCAAATTTCAAGATAACCATCATTGACACGTTAACCATCAGTGTGTGTATCAAAAAATATGATGTTATATATAGACTTTACAACCTGATTTTTTTCACTTTGTATAGCATGAACCTGTTCTGATGTCAATAAACATTTGTTAGCAGGATTATCATAATGACTGAAGAGTACTCTATGAATTCTACTCTATGAATTTACCACCATATATTCAATGGTGGATGTACCATTTATTCATTCACTACTGATGAACATTTAACTTGTTTCAAATTTTATTTCTACTATAATGCTGTCTCTACTAAACATTCTTGAAATTAAAGATTTTTGTGCATCATATTATTTCCTTAGGATACACTCCTACGTATGTAATTGTTGAGTCAAAATGGATCAATGGTTTCAGAACTTCTTTTTAACATTTTTAGTTTCTGGTATTATTGGTAGTTTGATAACTCCGGCATATCTGTCATCACTTTAACTCACTCATCTAATTGCAGTCCACTCGAAGTGAGATTAAAATGGCAATACCTAATACTAAATAATTAACATTAATTGAATTCTGTAGTGGATCATGTGTAGAGCCTCCAGGATCTTTCCCCCAGGACTTGGACATAGTTCCTCCTCTGCTGAGAATGTTACTAGTAACACGTCACTGCTACCAACCTGATCTGAAAACTGCTGATGTCTAAAGACCCAGCTTGCCTAGTGTCATATCTGTCCTGGGAGCAGTCATCCATGTTGGCTATCTGATATTAGAGTATAAAATACCAACACCTAGTGGTATGACCCTTTTCAGACTACTGCCCTTCTTTCACTTCCTCCGTAGGTGACGATCCTAAAAGAACTTCCTAACACACTTCCTGCATGCGAATCTCTGTCTCAGAGCTGACTTCCTTGGAGCCCAGCTTGCAACCAGAACGTACCACCTGTCAGGTACAGTGTTGTGCTTCACATCCATTGTTTCTGTTTATTAAATATCTCTATGAGATAAGTGATATGATTATTATGCTCCTTTACAGGTAAAATAATCTTTAATTGTTTAAACATCTTGTTCTAACACAAGTCATTCAGCCATTGAAGCCAGGATTCACAACTAGAAATCCAGCCCCAAAGCCCACCTTCACCACTGCACACTACACTTCCTCCAGACTCAGGCCAAACAGCACAAATTGATAACCTTGTTACATTATGAACAGTAAATAGTGCTTAGGCTTCATCATCCTCCAGGCTGACTTAGAGGTTTCCCTCACCTTTACATCTTCCTATTGTGATTTATAGTTAATTCTTTGTATACCTATCAATTACCCTCACTAGATCGTAAGTTCCATAAAGGCAGCTGGTGACATCACACCTAATACACAGGATGCTCAGTGAGTAAACTGCATGTGCATAAATGACTGAATGTATTTGCTCACACACATTTGGGCTTATTCACTCTGGATCAGGGCAACAACTTGGGATAGACAGATTTCTATATGACTTGGCCAACAATGTGTCTGTTAAATAATCATTCTTTCCTTCATGTCCACTCAGATAAAAAGTATAGCTATCTTATGACCAAAAAATTTACAGATAAGTTTTATTGTGTTAAGTTTTATGTAGATTAACATTTACATGTTTCCTGAATTTTACACTCTAGTTTCAATATAAAGTCTTTTATGAAAGATGTGTCTATACTGTCTTATCATTTCTTCATATACTTTGATCATATCTATTTTCAGCTTTTGTCTTTTAGCTCAACCATACAATAAATAGATTCCAGCAATTCTAGTGGGAATTAAACTTTTAAAATATACTGTAGTATAGAATATAGTGTATTTATCTATTTACATATAGGTACATAATTGGTTTATCAACATGTATATATATATATAAAACCAAAAGTGTGATATTTTTAAAATAAGATAATGAAATCTAATTATTTGGCAGTCACTATATTCTAGGAAGATGTACTGTCCTTTATTCCTAAGCAAACTTTTGGGAAGAGTAGTATTCCTGCTGTGTTTGCAGGTAGAAGTCCAGGCACAGTATGATGAGGTCATTTGTCCACAAAGTTAGGGATGCTTTTGGTTGGGTGTGCAGGATGTCAACAGACATAGTCCTAACAATGCACCTGCACTTTTAACTACTGCACCCCACAGCAAAGGAAAAGCATCCTTATATGCAGATGCCGCAGAGCATGGACGGACCAGCTAACTGGTCGTTAGCCTCCCAAAGTTAGAGGATCAGGATTTCACTAAAGGCAGCTTCATTATACACCATAATTAGAAAAAAACAAAGATTAGATTTCATACCTGTTAATGTTGCTCTTTTAAACAAAAGGTGTATAATATTTGTCCCCAGAATACATCATTACTTATTGTAGGAGATTTGAGATGCCTGCTGAATTTCTTTTCCAGATTTGTTTAGTGGGAAACAGGATGAGGATAGGCCCATTAAAGGCCAGACACAAAAATTAGATTAACCCTAGCTCTATTATCTGTGCAATTACAATTACCTAATCTCTCAAAAGATGTTCCTCAAAAGCATTCGACAGTGAAAAGAAAATGTTACTCTCTCCTTTTGACCCTTTAGTAATTTTCATCCTTTGGCAACTCTATAGTCTATAACTATAACACCCCCAGTACATTTTTCCTTTTAATGGAACTTTATCTTTGTTTCCTTCTCTTTTTCATGTGACTATGGTCTTAACAATGTCATGTTGCAAGTATACTATGACATACCATGTTTTGAATGTTGTATGTACATACATTTTTCTGCCCCTAGAATTCCCAGTTACAGGCGTAAATTGTTGAATACAATTTAATATGTGTAAATGCTTTATTTAGACATACTTTTTTTATTTAGAGAGAAACTTAGAACTGCCTAACTTTTTTTGGAATCTCTCAGTATTAGAATTCCAGTTCCTTCTCTTTTTGTAGAAGCTGTCTTTTATCAGTCACTAAACCTTAGTATAGAACTTAATTACCCTCTAAATTTCCAGCTTTTCTTCATAGTCACAACCACCCCTCAGAGCTTCAGCATTCTTGGGCCGTCTCACTGCAGAAGGCTCTTCCAGGTCTCATGTCCCCACCTTCGCTGGCATTGCGGTTTGTTTTTCCTACCATTGCAAGTAAGTTATGTTGGATCTATTAGGCCTATGTTTAGCTTGAGTCTCTTCCTAACCTTTTGTACCTGTGGCATGTAACTCAGTACTCAGGGAATACTCTATTCAATGTTTGTTTAATATTTGTTTAAATATTAGTTTAATGATTGCTGAACAACACGTAGGCAAGGTTTACACTGACTAGCTGCATTCTTTGACTAAATTACATAAAATTTAAAAATCTTTGCCATTGTCTGAATGTTCATGCCCCCTCTTCAAATTTAAATGTTGAAATTCTAACTGCAAATGTGATGACATTAGGGAGCTGGGTCTCTGGGAGGTACTTAGTTCTTAAGGGTGAAACCCTTATAAATGGGGTTAGTGTTCTTCTAAAAGAGACCCAAAAGAGCTCCTTAGCTCCTCCAACCATTTAAGAATATAAGGAGAAATTTGCAAATGAGAAGAGGGCCCTGCCTGACCGAACTGGCACTCTGATCTCAAACTTCCCAGATCCCAGAACTGTGAAAAATACATTTCTATTGCCTATAAGCCACCCAGTCTGTACATTTTGTCATGGAAACCCAAAGAGATATAGATGATTCTAAACATGGTTTGGGGTTCACAATGAGCCTGTTCCCTTGGGCTGGTGCCAGGCTTCCCCTTTCACTTTGCTACACCTTCACCACAAACCTCTAGACAGACCACAATTATTTCAGGAATTAATGGGGTCACATTCACTCTTGATTCCAGTTTCTCCCACATGTTATTTTTTCTATCTACCATTGTAATTAGTTTCTTTGCCCTTCCTTTGAATTCTAAGGAACCTTTATTTGTTCAATTGTCTCTTAATACTGAACACACTTATAATCACTAGAACATTTATCTTCCTATTGATATTACATTGTCTACAGGGAAGAGATTAGGTCTGTCTTGATTACTAATATATTTTCATTGCTTCCTAGCAAAGTAGATAGCAGAGTGGAAAACCTCAATGATTACATATTGAATGGAAGATAACTAAAAGTATCCTTGAGATAAACTATACCCCAAAATAGAGAGAGTGACATTTAAGTTAGAACATCTATTTTATATGATGAAAACTAAAGGCTATATCACCATATGGCATCAGTTTCTGGTCTGTCCTCAGTAAAGAAATGGTAGTAAATACTTACCTGGCAGGGGAGATACCATGATCACGAAGGTGGTTTTCCCAGGGCGAGGCTTATACATTGCACTGGGATGTGATGACACCTGCGATTTCCCCAAATGTGGGAAACTCGACTGCAGAATATGTGGTAGTCGGGGACTGCATTCACACTCTTCCCTAAAGAAAAAGAAATGGTAATGATGCTTAATAAGTGTATTTAAGGGCTGATGTGTATAATTACTGGCTCTAGGGAATCTTTCTAACATTTACATTTGCCCTTGTGCTACACAGGTTGGTAGGATAGGGAATAATTTCTTCTTATCTTTTTTTCCATTTACATGATATTTATTTATATTTATTGTATGTTTTCCATTGCCATTTATATCCCTTGTAACCTCTTCCACCTCCACCCAACCCCTTCCTCCCCAGCAATCACCACACTGTTGTTTATGTCCCTAAGTTCTTTTTCTTTCTTGCTTGACCCTTCTACCCCCTAACCCCCAGAGCTGTTAGCCTGCTCTTTGTCTATGAGTCTGTCTCTATTTCACTTGTTATTTCAGCTTGCTCATTAGATTCCAAATATGAGGAAACCATATGGCATTTGTCTTTCTCTGATTGGCTTATTTCACTTAGCATAATGTTCTCCAGATCCATCCATGCTGTTGCAAAAGATAAACTTTTCTTCTTTTTTACAACTGAGTAGTACTCCATTGTGTAAATGTCCCATAGTTGTTTTATCTAGTCATCTACTGATGGACACTTGGGCAGCTTCCAAATCTTGGCAATTGTAAATAATGTTGCAATGAACATAGTGGTGCTTATATTCTTTCAAATTAGTGTTTCAGTTTTCTTTATAAAAATTCCCAGAAGTGGAATCACTGGATCATAAGGCAATTACATTTTTAATTTTAGAGGAAACTAAATACTGCTTTCCACAGTGCCTGCACCAATCTTCATTGCCACCAGCATTGCAGAAGGGTTTCCCTTTCTCCACATCCATACCAGCCCTTGTAGTTTGTTGATTTATCGATGACTGCCATTTCACCAGTGTGAGGGGATATCTCATTGTGGTTTTAATTTGAACCCTAAAGATTCCACCAAGAAATTACTAGACTGTTAAATGAATTCAGTGAAGTAGCAGGATACAAAATTAATATCTGGAAATTATTTGTATTTTTATATGCCGATAATAAAATGTCAGAAAGGGAAATGAAGGAAACAATCCTATTCACAATCACTTCAAAAGATAAAATATCTAGGGATAAATTTAACCAAGAATGTAAAAGACTTGTACTTGGAAAATTATAAGACACTGAAGAAAGAAACTGAAGAAGATACAAATAAGTGAAAGTACTATACCATATTCATGGGTAGGAAGACAGAAGATCATTAAAATGTTCATACTACCAAAGCAATCTATAGATTCAACAGAATTCCTATCAATATACCAATGACATATTTCACGGAACTAGAACAAATATTTCAAAAATTTATATGGAACAACTAAAGGCCCCAAATAACAACAGAGATCTTGTGAAAAAAGAACAAAGTTGGAGCAATCATGTTGCCTAAAATAAAACTATACTATAAGGCCATAGTAATCAAAATAACATGGTACTGGCATAAAAACAGACACATAGATCAATGTAACTGAATAGAGAGCCCAGAAATTAATCCACACCTGTATAGTCCACTATTATTTGACAAGGAATTATTTTTTAGCCCTTGTTGTAGAACTATACATCATTCTGGTGAGCCCTTACAATTGTTGTGTAACACTTTGTTTCTAAATATAGAAGGATTTATTTGCATTATTTCAGGGAAAAATCTATTCCTTTGTCAAGGTGCTTTAGAAGTTTGTATGTTCTTTTTGGTGGTCTTATTGTATATATGTTTTGTGTATGAGCGTGTAAGGGAAGTCTACCCCCTTTACATGAGAATCCCATAAGCTAATGGTTTTATCATTTGTCTAGCATTGTGGTAATTCTTATTTAATATCATTAACCTCTAAATTTGTTAATAATTTCAAACAAGTACAGTGGTAACTATCATTTACTGAGCTTTTTATGTGGAAGCAAAGTGCTAAGTGCTTTACAGAATTATGTTCTTTATTTTGTCAATAAATCTATATGCCAAATACTCCTACTAGTGATGCGTTACTAATGAGAAAGCACCCAATTCAATGTTGCAGTGGAAATAAGACTAAAATTCCGATGTTCATGCTTTTAATCATTGTACTATGTTTTCTCAATAATGTTAATCGTGTAGGATAAAATACAATTACAAATGTAATCATTATTGAAGAATATAGACCATGTACCCTGAACAGTTAAACCAAGACCAGGCAGGTTGAGTAAGAGGATCCAAAGATTAGAAGTTCTAGTTATGGCTTAAAAATAATTTATTCTCATAAAATATCCCTGTTTCTTCATACTGTCAACTTTTTGGTGGTTTTAAATATGTATTTCTACAATTGCACATAAAGTATATTTCACTGGCCTTTAAAAGATCCAAAGCGATATCTTTGGTTCACATTGCCAATGATATATTTTACAGAATAATTTACAAAAAGATAAATAAAATGTGGTGATATACAAACATTCCTTAACTTTTCTATAAAATGAATTTCAAAGATACTCTACTCTTCTTGAATAAACTATGCCAATAATAATTGCTACATTAAAATATTTTATTTGTGCTGAAGTGTTTGACTTTTCAAACCCCCATTTATGTCTAAAAGTCTTAGCAATGATGCCTTTGGTAGAATAGGTATGTATTATCAAGACAGGTCACCCGAACTCATAAACCAAAGTGTATATCAATGTGACATGGATTTATTTTTTAATGTGCTGGACAGGTTGAGAGAGTGACACAGGACTGCAAATGGGCTTTAGTTTGGAACATATATTCTGAATGGAGATGAGTAAAATGAATGATGGGTTTTAAAATAGAACTTATTAGCTAAAGCACTATAGTGTACCTGGAATGAATTCTGAGAATGACTTGGGAAAATTTCCTGGAAGTGTTTTCAATGTTTATGAAAAATATTACCTTATTCTTTTTATAAAAATCAATATCTTCATTGCTAATATTTCTAATGAAGTTAATCAGTAAATTCAAAGACATCGAAATATTAAAATAACGAATATAAGACTTAAGAACTTTTCTGTAAAACGGCTTTTGATATTAAGTAACTACTTTCCCAATTAACTAGATTAATGTGTGTGTGTGTGTGTGTGTAAACAAAATACACTTTAATATATAAGTGACATAAGAGACTCACTTGGGATATTTGATGCCAGCATTAATAAATGCCCAGATTTCTTTACTTGTTTTTTTTAATTTTTATTATTTTTCTTCCTTATTTACTAGCTCCTAATGTACTTGGTATTTTTTTTGCTGTTCTGACTAGCTTAAGAGCTCTTGTCAACAGCTGAGTTGTTGGATGAGGCAAAGTGTTAGTTATAGTGTGAAAATCTGGTGGGCTGTCAGAAAAGGGCAAGCCATTAACTTGGGAACTTCAACTTGCAGTATTCCATAGCTCAGTGACGCTGAAAAACCTCCCTCAAGAGTTACTATTGAGGGTAACATGACATATCCATTTATGAGCTTTGTAATTGTGCATGATACAAACTTTTCTCATACAAAACTACACTTAAGAAGTGTTCATTGTGTTTTATTTTATTTAAAAAAAGTATCAAAGGACTTGTAACTATAAAATGGATGTTATTTTCAGAGATATAATTTGAGACAAGACTGTATTCTGCAATAAATGACCTACAAAGTCCTATGTCAAAAAAGGTCATTTTCAAGTAATCTAGATACTTTTCAAAGCTGGGGATACTCGGAGTGAATTACATTATTGGTATAATATATGTAAGCCAAACTTTTGTGCAAACAAACACCAGAGGGCATGGAGCTTCACGAACTTGCTTGGATCGAGGCAGAGTGCCTGGAAACCGCATGATCAAGACTCAGTCAAAATGGGAAAGTTTATGTACGGACAAAGAGATTATGTGTTATTGTTCTGTATCTCCAACCATGGCCTTATCACTAGACTTGAGGGTTATATGGAAATTATTCCAAGCACTCTAAGAAACTTCGAAACACCTGTGGTATATGTAATTTCTGTCATTTAAAGATATTTATGTACCAAATATTATGTAGTTTTTACGATTTCTTTGAGCCACTATTTGCATAATGTGAGGATGTGTGGAAATAAGATTGTTCCATAGTTTGCAGAAGAAAATCATAATGATATAAAAAATTTTTAATTTAACATTAGTGATCTAATGCAGTGTTTCTGAACCTTGGAACTACTGACATTCTGTGCTGCATCTCCTTTCTGTTGGGGGCTGTCCTGTGCATTGCAGATTTTACTAGCATCCCAGGACTCTATTCACCTGGACCAATAACACTGGTCCCTACAGTTGGGACAACAAAACTTGGTTGGTTGGCTCAGTTGGCTGGAGTGTCTTCTGTGCACTAAAAGGGACCAGGTTTGCTTCCTGGTCAGAGCACGTACCATAATTGTAGATTTAATCCCGTCAGCGCTCAGATGGGAAGCAGCCTATCGATGCCTCTCTCTCTCTCTATGTTGCCCTCCCTTCCTTTCTCTCTGCAAATCAATAAACACATCTTGGGGTGAGGATTTAAAGATAATAACAATAAAAGAAAAATTGTCTCCTGACATTCATTGCCAAATATCACATGGTGGTAAAAATCAAGTAGGTTGAGGGCCACCTGACTACAGAAATGTGGGCTATATAATATTTTTAAAGCTGAAATAACGATAAAGAAATCTGAAGTCTTGTTAAAATACCTTTAAATATGAGATCTCTCTCTCTCTCTCTCTTATTGTTTCATCTGGAAAATGATTACTCTGAAGTAGAGAGAAGGTTTTCAAACTATGATCTCTAGGTGTTTGGGCTTCCCACAAATCTGATTCAAACTTTAATATGTTTGAAAGTAATATTAAAAGCGTGAAACTGAAAAGTTTACAAAATACTGCAATTGACTGTGATATATACCAAATAATATTTTCTGAACATTCACCTATACCACTGAGTATTTTTGTGCTGACTTCAGAAATCAGGCTTCTTCCCCTGCTATCTCTGTGCGTACAATATTAATCCTTGTAAATATATAATTAAGAAAAAAGGTGACATTCTGCATTTGATTTTTTTAAGACATGTGTGTGTCTACCTACTCATCGACACTTGTCCTGAGAAGCTCACTGTGAATGAAGAACATGAGAGTCTGCCAAACTGATTACCAGTTAAGTCTCAGGCATATGTGCTCTTTGCCCCCTAATTGTTAGTAGACGTTGGTAATATTGGAATAAAATCATCGCGCTTATTTTTCAGCTTTGAGTATTTTTGGTTATATTGTTGACCAGGAATGGGAAGTTATTGAATTTTGAAATTCAATGCAAAAATCTGCTAGTTCCACTTCAAACTCGATTTGTTTAAATCAACAGTGCCGCAAAGTTACCAAAGATCCTGTAGGAACTATTTCCATTCCACACTTTGACTTGCGTGGATTTCTACTTTTCAATATTGTATAACTGAAAAAAAAAAGAAGAGATAAATTGGGTGCCGAAACTGATATTCAACTGCAATTGTCACCCTGACAACCAATACTTATGTGTTTATCAAAACAGTCTCATTATTTTTATAAATGGATTTACCATATGTACATAGTTTAAATTTGAACTTATAAAAATTATTCAAAGAGAGCACCCATTTAATCTATTTTTATATTAGGGGACCACTTAAGTTTAACTTGAAAAATAGTTTCACTTTCAAAAATATATGAAATCAACATCTTTAGGCTGCAATAGTTCTAAGTTTCTACTATGTCTGTTTCAGAAGCTTATAAACTCTGAGGATATTTGAAGGTAGAAATTTTTTCCTAACATCTTAGTTTTTATATAATTATCTTATTAAAATAATGACGAAACCACTTTTCCTGAAAATTTTTATTGTTGTTAAAAACACAGTGTGAAATTCAGTTGTCTCATTTTTACCCAATCCATGTAGCGGGTCCTTGGGTATCACTGATTCTTTACAAAATGGGTATGTGATTTAGGCTATGGTCTGCCCTGTTTCAAACCTCTTTTGTCACAACCTATAAATACTTACTGAATTTTCAGAATTTAACTCCCAATTGTGAATAGATGCCAAAATAAAACATTGCCAGGTATTATATTTGTAAAAACTGGAGTCTATTGCCATGGATGGTGCGAATTATTTCTCCACAGGTGTCTTCACAAGTGTGGATGGTGAAATGTACTCCTTGCTCCTCATCGCTTTCTTTCCAGAAGAAACATACCCTAGTGCAGTTTTCACCTTAAAATTTCCCTTAGGAATTTGAATAAGTTGAAACTGCCTGAGGGAATGGAATATTGAATATTTTTTCACAAGACACTAAAAACAAAACAGGGAAACTTTTCAAGACACTGCAGTACACAGTCTTGGTCTCTTAAGGAAACACCTATTTGCAGCTGCTATTCCTCGTTTTTCTATAAAAGACAAGGGAAAAAATTTTTTTTAAATTGAAGCAGTACAAAAATAGACATGTGTATGACACCAAGAAATCACTTTAAACTGCCTGGAAAATAACATAGGTGGCATTGAGAGCAGCGGTTCAATGTCTGGGCTTTGGAATGAGACAGGTCTGGTTCTGAATCCTAGATTTGTTCCTGCTAACCAAGAACAGTGCGTTATGCTGAATTTTTAATATGTTCTTGTTAAGGTCTTCACATTTTCTCATTTACTGCTTATACACGTACAGTATAGGTGTCATTACCGCTATTATACCGATGATGAATCTAAATAGGCCTCAGGGAGGTTGACTGATGCCACACAAGTTAATGGCAATTTTAGTTTAGAGCCAAGCTTCTGTTATTTTCGCTTTCCCAAGGCTTAACCAAGGAAAAGTGAAAATATTTGAAGGGAAAAAAATCACTAAAAATGGTACGGTGCAAGCCTCCATTTTTTCTTTTTCTTTTTTTAATATCATATTATTTTCTTTTACTCCGTCTTCCAACTCTAAGCAAATGATTGAGCTGTCTACAATTCAATCCAATGTTTCTCTTCAATGTTATACTCTACCCTTCCCCAATAATATTATAACCTATAGCAAGATAACAGTTTTTCAAAATCTCATGTTCTTAGAATATGTTAAAACCAAAATAAAGATGAAATTAAGTGTACAGTGATTGATAGAGCCTGGAAATTAGTAAGTTCTTTTAAAATGACATCAATTACTGAGGACTTACTGATTCAGATTACCGGGTTTACGGCATGGACCCATCCCTTAAGAGGCTCGTAGGTAGGTAATAATGACCAGGAAATTCAGACCAAACTCAGTTGTGAGAACTTGATGAGAAAAATGGTCAAATTACCCACCTTCTTAAGGCAAATTCTCTAGCTCTCGTAGGGTGGTATATTCATTTAGCAGCGAATTATTGGTATCTGTTGTATGCTAAGTAGGGAGGCTTTTTTTTTAATGTGTATGTTTCAGTATAAAAGGAATTTACAATGTGTTAGAGGATGTGTTTTGCTATAAATGGTAATGACAACAGGATCTGCTCAGATAGTTTTGTCAAGTCTACAGGAGTTTAAGGTTGGCAAGGCCTTAATATAGTGGAGCAAGATGATGTTAACTGCAAAACAACTGCACTTTGACTGGAAGAAGTAGGTGAAAACAAATAGCAAGAAACATCTCCACATTATGTTAAGTTTCTTGAACAAGTTGCCATGTTCCTGCTTCAGGGCCTTTGCACTTACTTCTTTCATATGTCTGGAACCTTCCGCAATATCCCAAGGCTTACTCCTTCCCATGCTTCATGCTTCAAATAAGCCCTTTTCACTATGGCTCTTACTAATCGTTCTGTTTTGAACAACACCACCATCATCAAAGCCTTCTAAATCCATCATTCCAAAAACCTTTATCCTTCTTTGCTTTAGCTTTTGCCGTAGGAATTTTCCCTCCATGGGGGAAATCTTTTATGGTATTTTACCAGCTTCTAGCACAGCTCCTTCCACATTGTTGGTGTTCAATAAATATTTGCAGAATCAATTCTGAGTTCTAACAATAAAGCGGCTGAGTCCCTGTTATTTGGTATGATTAGGCTGAATGACTGAACATTAGTTATCTGGGCTTGCTTCTCTTGGTCTATACCTCAAATAAAGAAATGTGTTAGTAGAGAAGAAGACTCAAGGACAAAAAGATCATAAGAAAGATGACTGGCAATCAACACTGGCTGAGAAATGCAAGCAGGGGTAGAAATTCAGTTTAGAACCACTAGGTCTCAAAATTCAAAAAAATTTGAAATGGGAGGGTACCTATTGAAACACTCTGACCACCCACACAAGCACTACCGAAGCAATGGCATTTGGCCATTTATCCCAGAAAGGCAACTGAGCACTAGGTTGTGTTAACAGGAGAAACAGAACATCGGTTACTAAGGGAGGTCCGGTCACCTGACCTTGTTCAGAAAGCAAATATTTACATTTTCTACCCCAACCTTTTCCTGGCACATTAATAGAGAAGCAAGTGGTTTAGAGGAAGTGAAATTTCTTAGCCTGAGGATCCTTTTTCTCCATTACAAACAGCCCAGACCTCTGTTTTAGTCTGTAGTTAAAAGACAGGAGGAAATAAAGCTTTAAAAAGAAACTGAGATTAAAATTAGAAACAAAAGAGGAGAGGGTTTTCCTAACCATAATGAGATTTGTGTAATTGAAAAGCTACAAATTGAGTTCAGATGCCATTATAGAGCCACCAAGTGTTATTTTTCCAAGTGTGGTTGTATAGTAATGATGGTTATTAGAAAAAAATAGACTCAATATTCATAAATTAATGAGTTCAATATTATAGCTACAATGAGATCTATATATTGTTTAGGTGTCCTCTCTTTCAGTAATAAAACAGTGACTACCGTCTCTGACATTTGTCTTTCAAAATGACATCTAAAATCAAAGTTTGAAATATTGGTTAGAGGGTTTGTCTGTATGACCTTCTTAAAAATAGAGTAGCCATTTTAATCCATTAGGGCAGTTATTGTTTTGTTAGTGTGTCTCAGAGAATCTAACACCTTAAAAACACAAAGGAGAAATTCAAATGCAAATTGACTCTTCAACAAATCATGTCGCATTTTAAGATGTACTGTCACCAATTGATAATTTGCAGGTGTACCAAAAAGGAAGGTTTCATAGGATGTCTCAGTAAAAATTTGTTGACTGAAGGAGAGGGTTCCCTACCTTTGCATCATAAATATAGCAAAATATTTTTAAAATATAAAGTAAAACATTACTTTGGTTGAAGAAAAGGAAAAACAAACAAACAATTTAAAAAGCAGCAATTTTAGGCCTTGTGGTGTCCTATGATTAGTGTTATTTCCTGTGGTTACTTTTTCTGCTGCTGACGTCACTTAAACCATCAGAATTAGCCCGGAACTTCAGCAGCATAAAGAATGGCCACCCCATCACATTTTCAAAATTGTTTAAAACATAGTAATCATTTAAATGGACACTTTACCCAAAAAATAATTTTAATGCATTAAAAAAATAGAGCAGGAAGTGAGGAGGAAGTACTGAGTAGTGGTAAGTGGAATGCACACTTTTCCTTCTTACATTTCTGCCACAACTAAATATACTGTAACTACTTGACATTTCAGCTTTGAAGTTTCAAAATGCACGCCTGCCTTCTAATCAAATACAGGCTCTGTTCAAAACAACAGTGAACACTTCTAAGTTTTAAAGTTACACATCCTGTGATCAATGTGTAGTTAATTATAGTATGTTATACTTAGCAATATTTATCAGAAGTGATCAATATGTTTTAAAGGCTTTTACTTATAACATTGTGGAACAATGGTTGGCATTATAATTACTTTTTCTTAACCTTCAGCAAAAAAAACTGAAGAACAGAAATATTTTTAGCTTCTCAAAAGATAGTATATAAATACATATATCAGTGAGTAATTTGTTTTTAATTTACAAAAATGAATCACTAAGGAACAGCTGTCAATAATATGCAATATTGGACTCTCAACTCTCTTTACTTTTACAAAATGAGTTATTCGTATTTATTTCCTTGGTAACAGTTGTGGTGATGGTGGAAGGGTTCTCCCATTTTGGGCAGGTCAACACATAAGAAATATATTTCTTTCTTTTCCTTTATTTAAGTGAGACATGGTTTCTGAAAGAACTTACAGAATACAGAAAATTGAAATTAGTGTAAATATTACAGCTTCATTTTACTTTCTCATAATTCTTATTTAATAACAATCAATTCCGTATAAAGTTTAATAAACACCTTGTCAAGGTAAGTGGTATTGAGCATACTTGGAGTAGGCCTTTTCCATTACTTATTATGGGCTTTTTTACACCAACTCTCTCCTGTCTTGCTGGGAATCATACATTTTGAATCCTTCATTAAGCTTTTGAAGTTTAATTTTCTAGATTTCCTTATTACAGTAGAATTATACAAAGAAGGTATTTAGTAATAAAAGTTTACGCTAACTCTCAAACAAGGTAAATTATTGCCATTTAGGGAGAGTAAAGTTGGTTAGGAAAAATGAATAGTTTGGGTATCATCAAAACTGGAAATGGTAGAAGGCTTGTGAAGGGGAAATGGTACATTTCTGGGACAATTTCCTTTACCTCCATTTTAACCTCTGAAGGGCATGGGAAGATCTTTTTTAGTTACCACTCTATTTGTACAATCAGTCCAATGCCTGGCATCAAAGAGGTATTTATTGATAAGTAAATTCATTCTTACACAGGCCAGTCTCAGTATATGGTATCTTCTCCTAAGTTTTTTAGTAAGTTCAAAGAAGAATTAAATTTCATTTAGCATGTAACTTTATAATTATGTTGAAGTAATATAATAACTGTAGAAGTCAGTTTCTTTATGTCTATCTCTTAACACTCATTAATTCTTTGATTAAATAAGATTGTACTAATTATAGCTAGATACTAGTGATCTTGTTTGTATGTATAAAGCACTTATAGTACAAATACATACAAGTTATTGGCACTTGTGAATCTTTAGTGTATTAATCTATTTAGAACTTTGAAAAGGTATGATAAATGACAACAGGATTCCTTTTTCATAAATAAGATACAGCAAAATTTAAACATATATAGCATGCTGATTCACAAAACTCTCTTTATTTCTTATTTTTACTTTTTATTTTGAGGCTCTGACGTTTGCAACACATATTTTACAAATTCCCAGTTAGGGAATAGGTATTTAGAATTAGCCCAAGGAGCAATTAAAACACTGTAGAAACTGGACACTCCAAATAAAAAAAATAGCCTAATGGAGGCAATTAATGTTTATTTCATTTGTATGGTATTTATGAGAGATTCACTAATATAAATAGTAGGGTATTAGTAGGTCCAGTGTATTGCCATGGATATAAGTGGATGTCAGAGATTGTACTAATTATTAAACATAAATTCCAAAAACAGTATTAATTTTATTTATTCATTATTTCTGAAAATTAGCCATTTAATGTAAAGAATAATCAAGACAATTGAAGAAACTAAATTAAGGGATTAAGAAAATAGTTTCATGCTAGGTAGAATAATTAATGTTTCCACTGACCTCTCCTGCTCCAAAGATGCCAAAGTCAATCCAAGGACCTGTTAATCTATAACATTACGTAGCAAAAGAGACTTTCCAGATGTTATTAAAATCAAGGATCTTGAGACAGGGAGGTTATTTTGTATAATCTAAGAGAGACTAATCTAATCACATGAGTTCTTAAGAGCAGAATTATTCTTGGTTGTAGTCAGAGGAAGAGAAGTGACCACAGGAGAAAAGTTAAGGACTTACATTGCTGGCTTTGATTATGCAAGATAGGTGATATGAGCCAAAAAACATAGGCTACCTCTAGAAGTCGGAAAAGGCAAGAAAATAAATTGTCCCCGAGAGACACCAAACAGGAACACAGATCTGCTGACATCTTGATCTTAACCTAGAGAGACCTGGGTCAGATCTCTGATGTACCAAATGATAAAGTAAAATATTTGTGTTCTTACTAAGCCACAACATTTGTGGTAACTTATTACAACAGCAACATAAATCTAACACAAATTCTAAAATGGATTACATTAATACTTCTTTATTTTTTATAATTTAATCATTTTATTGAAGATTCAATATCAAATCCATGCTTAGCAATTATAGCACTAAATCATAATTTAAGAAAAGTCTTTCTCATATAGTTGGCAATATCAGACTGGTATATCCTGTGAAGTAAAAGGAGGAAAAATTGAGTTGACAGAGGCTTCTTAGTTGAGTACTTGGTCAAATGTTACATTGTTAATTGTAATAACAATGGTGCTATGATTTTTTCATTTAACAAATGAGGAAATTGAGTCTTATTTTTTTTTAATTTCTGAATTCCAGAAGGTTAATAATAATTGAATTTACATTCTAAGGCAGGTTTTAAACTTACCACTTTATGGCTCTCTAATAATTTCTATTCTGATGGTATTTCTTGAATCCCTTCCTGCCCACTCAATTTGCTGCCTCTAATCATCTATGGAACAGGGGAATCAGAAGAACTTATTTTATTTGAGTTAGATATAAAAATAGAATAGAGTGATAATGAGGACATGAAGGTCAACCTAAGAATGAAATTCATAAGCTTCATTGAATGAACTTTCTATATCCATATTCATGGTGTAAGAGCTATGCCATCTTTTGAACTATTGTACACTGTTATTAATGTGCCTGTAATGGCAGAAACAAAACCGCTAAATAAGTTAAAATTTGGGTGTTATAAACTGAGTGTTTACCTCCCCCCCATCAATTTATGTACATCGAAAGACTAATCTTCAGTGGGATGGTATTAAGAGGTGGGGGTTTCGGGAGGGAATTAAGTCATAAGAGTGAAGTCCTCATGAATGGAATTCGTACCCTTATTAACAGAAAGACAATAACCTGATCTCTGTCTCTCCTCTCATTGAAGACACAAGAGGAGATGTGAAACCATTTGCTAACCAGGAAAATTTCTCTCACCAGATATACCAGCAACTTGAACTTGAATCTACTAGTCTCCAGATCTGTGAGAAATAAATGTTTGCTATATAAGTCTATGGTATTTTTATTATAACAGACAGACTAAGACAGTTGTCACTCTCAAGATAAAGTGTATATTAATAAAACTGTACACATTTCATAACTGAAGTCAAGGGTAATTTAGTTTCATACGACTGCTGTGACAAAGTACTACAAATTGGGTGACTTAAAATGACAGAAATGTATTACAGTTTTAAAGGCTAGAAGTCCAGAATCAAGTTCTTGGTTGGTCCATTTTTCTTATGAAACCAGTAGGGGAGAAAACTTCCTTGCCTCTTTCAATTTTTTGTAACCTCGGTTTTTCTTTATGTTGTGACAGTGCAACTCCAATATATGCCTCTTCCTGTGGCCACCTTCCTTCCATGTATGTCTTCCTATGGCATTCTCTTTTTATATATTTGTACCCAAATATACCTAATCTTATAAGGACACTTGCCATATTGGATAAGGACCCAACCTAATGGCCTCTTTTTAACTTGATAATATCTGTGAAGAACTTATTTCCAAATAAGGTTACATTCACAAGTATGAAGGTTAGGACTTCAACGTATCTCACTGGGGACTTACAATTCAATTCATAGCAAAGGCAATGAACAAGTTCTAAGAAAAACTGAGAAGAAATATTCTTAAGGGAAACTAGAATCCAAATGACCAGAATTTGTGCAAGCATTTTGGAATAGGAAGTCCAAATTTAACCCTTGGTTGGTATTTGGATACCATGTTACTTCTTATGGCTCTTAGATCCCTGATATGGTTGATTGGTAGATATCTGAATACTAACTTGGTACCTCATTTTATATTGTATTTCTGATGTTGTCTTATTTTTTGATGGTTAGTTAAGTGATTTCTAGGTAAGTGGGAATGACAATATTTGGTTGTGACAATGAGGAAGAAGGATGACTGCATATTGAACTTAGTTATAAAAAAGAATCTGTGTTTTTTTATGAGAACTAAGGTTATAATTAGACAGATCAAAAATGATGGACACAGATGAGTAACAGGAAAGGAATGTACATCTGAGGAAAAAAAAAAAATCTCTAAACAGAATGAAAGGACCAGTAACAGACAAAAAGGGGAAACTCAGACAAAAACTCTAAATATAATCCTACATTTTAACGTCAAACATAAATGTATGCATTTTTCACAGAACACAAATTGTATCACAGATAATCAGGTATTTAACTACATAATTATGAAAATATCACTCTGAGTTATTCAGCCATTAGCTCAGCATGGAATAATATCCCATAAAGATATCAAGGATTTATGTACACTTATTATCATTTTCAAGTCAATGATGATTTTATAATGAGTTTTATTTTATCAATAAAGGTATGTTAAAAAAAAAAACCAGAGTAAACACATTAAGAAAAAAATGAAAAAAGGGACTGCAAAATTTTATGTGTAAACCCTTGATCAGTGTTTAGAATACAAAGGAAATGATATACAACAAAATTATTTTTTCTGATTTTATTTTAGTCCTTAAAAAAGTCAAATAAGTGCATTCTTTTACTTAAAGATTGAATTTGTAACCCATGTTGTTCCATTTCAATAAATAATATATATTCTTTGCTTACTTGTTGAGGAATATATTTTCACATTCTTGGTTTATTCAATAGAAAATCAATTTCATTCTTCTTCATATAGTATTTATTTATAGCTCTGAAAATCTAGATTATTGCAAACCAAGTATTGTAGTAACCTTTTTTCACAGAAGAGTTAGGAAGCCTACTTCAGAGTCTTTGTTCTATCTAGGAATTTGGTTGACAGGGTCAAAGTCATCAGAAAACTATTTTAGGATCTCAAACTGATTCTCCGGAGGTTTTCAAGGTGAAAATGTAACAGAACAAAACAGAGGTCTGGCTGCCTGTTGCCACAAAAGCCAAACTTGTGAGGCAGGTACTGGCAAAAAAAAAAAAAACCACACAAAAACTTGTTTTATTCAGGTACTGCACAATCTGGGATAATGATGGGCTCCCATCTCAAAGACCATCTCTTCTTTCTGCCATGGAAAAAGTCCAACCATCCTCAGTAAGGCCAAGACAAAAGCCAGGGTCCAGGATTCTGCCTCCGTTTTAAAGTACCGTCCTTTGGAACGTGCTGGCAGCTGCTAAGTGTTCTTATTCTCCATCTGGGTAGCTTAAAATTGTTCCCACCTGCTGTTCATTTCAGGCTTCCTCCTGGAGCCTGCATGGTCATGGCCCATGAGGCTGATTGGACCACATGGTCACATGCTCCCAGGAGGGAGAGTGCAGGAACGCATGGGAGAGAGCATCACCAGGTGGACAAGAATGAACTTTCTTTGTTCACCTGGGATTATATTAGTTTGGGCTTGTGAAGGACCAGGTGCATTCTCAAAGTGACCAATCGGCTTCCCAAACTTTAGCTCACTACGGTAGGTCCACCTCCCAACCAATGTTTTCTTTCCCCAGTCTAGACTGACAGTCTTTGGCCCAGCACCTTCCCATGTGCCATTTTAACTTCTATGGCACATGTGCCTGACTTCCCCTGGTCCCACCACCAATCTGGTACTGGATGGGGAAATGAGATCTTTTCTTTATCCAATTATCCTGCTAGCTTTTCACATGCTCAGGCCCTATCTGTTACTTCTAGCTTTCTGCACACTCAGTGTAATAACCGCCTCTTGCTGCTCTCTTGGCTGATTAGAAGCACTATAACTGAATGTTTTACAGTAACAAAAATACTTAATGCTTTCCTGAGAACTTCCTTAATCCAGCCTGTTCACACGCTAAGTAATCCACAGAAATATAACTACATTTCAGCCTTTGTAAACCTATGTCTTCATAAATTATGGGCAATATTAAATATGAAACTATACATACATGCTCAACTGAGATCCGCATCTCTAGATTCTATTTTTATGGAAAGGTAATATGTTATTATTGATAGGTACCTATTTTTTTTCTTTTTAATGATTTTATTTATTTATTTTCATAGAGAAAGGGAGGGAGAAAGAGTGGGAGAGAAACATCCATCTGTGATTGCCTCTTGCACAACCCCTACTAGAGACCTGACCCACACCCCAGGCATGTGCCCTGACTGCAAATTAAACTGGCGATCCTTTGGTTGGCAGGCCAGTACTCAATCCAGTGAGCCACACCAGCCAGGGCTGATGGGTACTTATTTTTTCCCATTTTATTCTTTATATGTATGTCCTGTCTGTATAGATTTTTTTCTTTCTTCTCCTTAAAGCAGTCCCTTTAACATTTCTTGCAATACTGTTTAGGTGGTAATGAATTCCTTTAGTGGTTTGTTTGTTTGTTTGTTTGTTTGTTTGTTTTTTGGCTGAGAAGCTCTTTATTTCACCTTCAATTGTAAATAATAACCTTGCTGGATAGAGTAGTCATGGTTGTAGATTCTTGCTTTTTATTACTTTGAATATTTCATGCCAGTCCCTCTGGCCTGAAGTATTTCTGTTGAGAAATCAGCTGATAACCTTACGGGAGCTCCCATGTAGGTAACTAACATGATTTATTTTGACCCTAGAAAAATATCATGGAGGAGAGAGTAATTGTTTTAAGTTTTTCTGGTGAATGATTTTAAGAAAAGGAAAATGGGATACCAGAACTTCTCAAACAAAAAGATAGTAATGGACAAAGATATGAGGTAGAAAGAAGACATTAGCAAGCAGATGTAACTGAAATATCAGAAGAAAATTTTTGAAGACAATAAATAATGAGCCTGCAAAGGCAGTTTGGAGCAAACTCGTAGAGATATTGGCATACCATTGAAAGGTATCTTTTCTGTGTTCTAATCATTCTGCTTCTTAGCACAAAACTGTGTGCTCAGAAAACAGTGACTATAGGTCCAGTGTATGTAAAGTCAAACTGGGTTCTCCGGCGTAGAGCATGATTTATAAATACCCAGATTGGGCTAGTCTGAAGATACATTATAAGTTTCAATTATATAAGTGTAGTTACACTTTATCACTTTTACCTTTGTTTCTTGAGTGTCTGTGAAAATTGTCAGAGTTTGTGGAAGAGTCAAAATTAATTCATTATAAGCAAGAGTCTCAATAAATGAATAACAGCTTAAATGTCTAATAGGTATTTCATATTGAGGGGTCAGATGCAAATTGTTCCCTCTTCTCACCAAAATCTGTTTACCGAGTTATTAGAGCAAATCAGATCATGTCAAAGCTCTCCTTCCATTTTTTAAAAATAAAAACCTTAGCATTTTCCCTGGCTCCTCTAGTACTTTTTCAACCAGAATCCAAATTCTGTAATCTCTGCATTCAAAATCTATTTTGATTTTTATTACTTCCACTCTGTACCACAGATGCCAGCCCTGAATTTTTGCCTGGATTTACTACCCTCCTAAAAGAACTTCCTACTCCTACCCATACTTTCAATCATTCTCATCATATCAATAGATTGTTTATTTTTTAGCATAGGTAAGTCATACTAAACTTTGGCACAAAACCCTGAAATAAGTGTCTGATTATAAAATTTAAATCACCTCATCTGGGCCCCAAGGACAAACATTATTCTACGTGGGTCTGTGATAGTGTATGTAGATGAGATTACTATTTGTATTGGCAAGCTGTGGAAGGCAGATTGTCCCCTCAAATGTGGGAAAGTCCCATCCAATCTGCTTAAGACCTAAATAAGACAAAAAAGGTGAATAAGAGAAACTCCTCCTGCCTCACTGTTTGAGTGGGAACATCAGTCATTTCCAGCTTTTGGATTCAAACTGAAAAATCACCTCTTTCTAGTTTTCCAGTCTATAGGTTGTCAGGCTGGATGTTACACCATCAATTCTTGTCCAGAAGACTTGGGACTCAGAATAGTACTACTACACCATTGACTTTGCTGCGTTTGTGGCTTGCCAACTGCAGATCTTGGGACTTTTCTGCGTCTATAATCATGTGAGCCACACACACACACACAAATGGCTAAGACATATTTTAGTACTAAGGATGGTTTTAGAGGAACAGAATTTTAAGAATAAGTTTTCTGAATTGGTTCGGGAATTTCTGGAATTGGCTCTCTAATCTGATTAAATTTAAAATCTTACCACATGATTTATAATCTTGCCATGTGACCTGATCTGCCCACCATGAGCTGAGTGTTATCTGACCCACCAAGCCATAATTCTATTTCCAGTAATAAAATAACCACTGATGGTTCATCAGGACACTGGTCTAGCATTGTAGACCCATAAAATATCATCATTGGATACAATTGGTGATAAGAAACAAGGAGCGAGACGACTTTGTGTATAACACTTTCAGCTGACAAGGATAAAAGTACACAGCCTTAATTCAAGGGTATAGCAACACTTCAGACCCATGTTATAAAGTAGTTTTCAAGGATCTTTATTGCCTTTATATCACAAAATTTTATTACATTTATTACATTATGTTGATTTGACCTAGTGAGCAAGTAGAAACCACACTGGGCTTATTTGTAAGAAATGCGCATGCCAGAGGATAAAAAATACACCTGAGAAAATTTCACGAGTCCTCTACGTCAGGGAAATTTTTAGGGGTCTTGTAACATGCTCCATGTTCAGATGTCTGTTCTAAGGTAAAGAATAAGTTGTTGCATCTGGTCTCTACAGTAACAACATGCTCAGTGCATAGGGGCTTCCCTGGATTTGGAGAAAACATGTTCCTCATTTGGCTGAACTACTCTGGTCCATCTACTGAGAGATCCAAAAAGCTTCTATGTTTGAGTGAGACCCAGAAAGCTCTGGAACAGGTCCAGGCTAGTATACAAACTGCTCTGACACTTGGGCCATATGATCCAGCAGATCCAAAGGTGCTTGAAGTTTCAATGGCAGATGGAGGCTCTGTTTGAAGTCTATAGCAGGCACCTATAGAAGAATCATTATGCACAATTTAGAGCAAAGCTCCATCATCCTCTGTAGTTACCTGCTACTGGGCTTAAACATAGAGTAAACACTTAACTATGTCTCTCCATCGACATATCATGTTACCTAGTCTGCCCTTCATGAACTGGGTGTTATTCTACCCATTAGGCCATAAAGTCAGGAATTCACAGAAATGTTCTAGCTTCAAAAGAAGTGACTCTCTCTCTCTCTCTCTCTCTCTCTCTCTCTCTCTCTCTCTATATATATATATATATATATATCCCCAATAAGACTTGAAATTACAAATAAGTTACATGAAGATATGATCCAGTTGCCCATGATCCCAACTCTTGTTACAATGCCTTCTCACCCCTGGCTGGCACATATGACATCATGGGGAATTCCCTACAATCAGTTGACAGAGGAAGATAAGTTGTAGACCTGATTTACAGATGGTTCTGCACAATATGCAAGCACCAGCGGAAAGTGGACAGCTGCTTCATTACAGCCCTTTTCTGGGACATCATAAAAGATGGTGATTAAGAGGGATTTTTCCAGTGGGCAGAATTTCAACCAGTGCACCTGGTTGTTCATTTTGCTTAGAAAGAGAAATTGCCACATGTGTTATAATATACTGATTTTTGCACTGTGGACCAAGGTTTGGCTTGATGGTCAGGAACTTGAATGAACAAGATTGCAAAATTAGTGACAACAAAATTTAGGGAAGAGGTATGTAGATAGAAATCTCATAAAGGGCATGAAACAGGAAGACATTTGTGCCCCATGTATACACTCAACAAATGGTGACCTCAGAAAAGGAGGATTTTCATAATAAAGTGGAAAGGATGACTTCTTGTGTGAATATTAGTCAGCATCTTTCCCCAATGCGTGACAGGCATTCCTGTCACGACCCACTAGGTTCATGAACAAATTTGCCTCAGTAGCAGGAATAAATATAGTGTGTGGGCTCAACAATATGAAAGTCTACTCATCAAGGACAACATGGCTACTCCCCAATATGTCAAAAACAGAGACCAAGATTGAGTTCTTGATGTGGCACCATGGCCCAGTGTAATCAACCAATGTGAGGTATGTAGAATAAAACACAGTATTAAGTTTTCCTGAATTTAAAAAGATACAGGAAAAGGGAGATGACTAAGAGTTGATGAAGAATCAAATGTATACATAAATAGATGAGGTATTTTAGAATAAATACCTTGTTCTCTTTCTTCAATAGTATTTACTTTTCCTTATGCAAATGACCAAGGCCTCCTAAAATACAAGGTATTAACTTGTTATTAACCCATGATGTCTACAAAATAAAGTCATGTTCTAGAGGCCAACTCGTGATACAAGCTTAACCATAAAGTTCTTCCTAAAGTTACCTATGGTGTAGCTCTGGTACACTGTATTCTACAAAGATGTAAAACAAAAATGTTTAAAAACAAGTGCTGAGAAAAACTTTTTCCTGGTAATATGGTAAATAAACATTTTGAAATCCCTCTCACTGTAAAATATCTAAACGTTGTTTATATTTCCATAAATATTTTAAAAATATTTTTATTAAATTTATTAGGGGGCATTGGTTAATAAGATTATATAGGTTTGAAGTGTACATTTTTATGATGTATTGTCTGTATATTGCATTGCATGCCCACCACCCAAAGTCAAATTGTCTTCTGTCACCATGTATTTTATCCCACTTACCCTGTACTGTCCCCACCCCCTCCTCTCTGGTAACTACTATACTGTTATCCATATTTATGATATTTTGCTTGTTTTTCTTGTTTGTTCTCTTGTTGCTTTCAGTTTTATATCCCACATGGGTGAAATCATACAGTTGTTAACATTTTTTTGTGTGACTTATTTTGCTTGGCATGATATTCCCAGTATCCATCCATGTTGTTGCCATAAACATATATTAAAAGACACTGCCAACTTCATGAGAATTTAGGTGAAATCGCAATGGCTCACTATAATATAAAATTTCCACTATGGTTTAAATTATATTTGTTACATAAATTTAATTTGTTTGATTTATTTATTTAAATTTATTATCACATAATACTGTAGAGGGAGCCAAGGCCGATACCAAGGATGAAATGAAATGTTATCTGCCCTGCTGCAGGTGCTGAGACGCTGTCTGCCCTGACTAATGCTGTAAATGTTTCTCTCCCACTTCTGTAAGCCCCTTCGTGCCAAATCTATACTACACCTCCCAATACCCTCCTCCACTTAGCCCAGCATAAAGGGAATGCGGGGCTATTGTTCTGGGCTCAGAATTTGGAGTTTGTCTCCTCTGGGCCCGTGCACGTAAATAAAGATCGTGCTCCTAACCCCTCGGTGTCTGGTCGTTTCATTTTTCCGTAACAATATAACTTAAAAATTTATATTTTAAATATAAATAAAATAAAATTATATTTGTTATATAATTTTAAAATTATATTTAAAATAAATATAATTTAAATCATAGTGGTAAATGGAAACTGAAGTGTTAATATTTGTTTCAGGGGCCAGGAGATTTGGGGAACAAGAAACAAATATATAAGGTCTCAGGTCAATGCCCGAGGTGAAAAGAGTTGGACAAGACTAAACTCAATAACCTATATAAAACTTCAACCCTGAGAGAAGTAACACGCCCTGGAGTTAAAGGGTGAATTGGAAAATAAAATCCACTGTCTGAGGTGTAAAAAGACAAGACCTTTTAAACATTATTTTTGATTTAATTATATACTATATAAAATCACGTTTGCTCTATCACAAGTAAAAGTTCATGATGAAAGTGGTAAGTATTCAGGGAAATAATAATTTTTTTATAATTTTATTTTCTTAGAATCCATTGATCAAAACAAGTGTAAACCATTGAGAGATTTGAGAATTAAGTTAAAAGCCTTCTGGGCTCCCAGAAATAATTGATGTTACACAGCAATTAAAAAATTAACTAGATTTTTTCATGTATATTGGCTTAATTTATTTTTATCATTATGTTTTTATCTGGAGTGACACATTTATCATACAGTCTTAAAGAATTCTGATTAGGATTGAGTAAAGCGCATATATTACATTGACTCTTTGTTAAATCATCTGAAATTGGAAAACAAAAGCAATTGTTATGGTCTTATAGTTTCAAAATATTACTTTAGCAATATGACATAATTTAATGTTTTTCTTTTATATTCAGTTAAGCTTTGATCTATGCTTTCTGAAAGATATAAAGTCAAAGCAATTTATATAATTTGGATATTTTAATGTAGTATATCTTGTTACAAACCACAGAGGCTGTCACATTTGTCATCTCATTAATTCCTACATCCTTACTTTACCCCTTCAGGATATCTTTTAGGCACACACCTTTTCTTTTTCCCTCATATTTAATGTGTCCTTTTCAGAGCCCATTCAACACCTCTGTGTCTGTCACCTCATTCAACATCTTGTTAGGGTAACATGCCAGGAAACCATAGTAAAACCAAACTCTTCACACCAAGGGAGATTCTTAGTCACTAGCCATGTGCTAATTTTTATGCCATTAGGGAAGCCCATATTTTCCCTAATGATGAATTGTCACTAGGTTAAGTATGTTACTAATATAATTGGGCCAAAGTGAGGATTTACATTTTACAAAATAAAAAAATGATGCATGAGAAAATTAATAGGCTTATGTTCCACATATTTCAATGACAAAATTGCCAAGCATCCCATTCAGTGTTTCCAAAGTGACAGGGAAAATTGTAGTTGAAGGTTATCGCTGGACACGATGCACAAGGCACTGCTCTATAAATAGGCCTGTAGCAAGGTGGTGGTGAGGGGTGAGCAGAAGGGGAAGTGATTAGATCTCAGGTTTCAGTGAGTTTTCTCCTCCTCCCCAGCCCCCTTAGGTGAGACAGGATGACTGGGGCTGGGTATTTGTCTTTCCCTAGGTCAGTTAGGTTCTGAAGACACCCCAGGAGGTTAAGCTCTGGTTAATGAGCTTCTCCGGAGGGCAGGCCTTGTCTTCCAGTGCTCTTGGTATATTTCAAACTGGTTCCTCCACCCCCACCCCTTGCTGGAAGCCCCAGGGGATTTTTCTCTGGAATTCACCAGGTTGAGCTCTTCAAAGTACACATAAAAGTGTATGGGCCTCCCTATGACTCCATCCCCTTGGGGTTCTAAACTCTCACACCTGTCTGCACGGGGCCTCTAGCAATTCATGGGTTCGGTTCAGGTTTTCCTGCACTAGCAGTTTCCCTCAGAGCTTTCGGCTTGCTAGACACTGCTGAAAAGTTAAGTCATGATTCCCCGTGTGTATTCTGGTATCTCTCTCTCCAGTCTTGAGGATAGCAGTTTGACCTCTGTGCTCCTCCCTTATGGATCCTAGAATTGTAGACTTATCAATCAGTTAAGCTTTTCACTTTTTGTCAGAACAGAGTGGTGATTTCCAAGTCCCTTAAATGTGTAACCTGAAACTGGAAGTCAAGGTCATTTCTCTAAATCATTTCAGTAAAAGCAGCAGCATAATTTCACTCCAGCGCATATGAGGAACAGACGGTGTCCACATAAGCTAACCTAGAACTCATCTCTTTTGATCTGTACTAAAGGTACAGTGTGTGTGTGTGTGTGTGTGTGTGTGTGTGTGTGTGTGTGTGAGTGTGTTTGCAGGGTTGGGGGCAGCAGGGCAAGTGGGGTTCTTGCCTCTTTAGACCCCTGAAGCTGTGGCAACAAAACAGCACAGTGCATATACCTAAATTTGTCTTCATGGTATTTTCATTAGAACATGAAAAGGACATTTTTCAGAAATGTTTTTTAAAATGTTTACCTATATTTTGGAGTTCAAATTCTCCACCTTCTAAGACAGTTAGTAGAGAGCATGGTGAGAAAAGCAATCTCCAAGACTTCATCAAGAATTTCACTAAATCAGGAATTAATAGTTGAATTTATTATTATTGTCAGAATATTTTCTGGTAGAAAGAGTGCACTTTTCCAAAAATACCATAGGTTAAGAATTAATATTCTTAGTATAGTATATGAAATTGCTCAAATTGCTAAAGCTTTGCCTCTATGCCAATGCATTTGACAAGCTCTCTAACATTCAGACTATTCCAAAATTTTAAATAGCAGTTATTGGAAGAAACAATGATTTCTGTCTCATTGGCTTGGCCTCTTCATTTGGCATTGACGATCAAACCAGTGAAATATGGTTTCATCTTCTACTGCTCAATAGTGCATCAATAGTGTTACTGAATGTGGACCTGTTTTGGGGGAGGGGCTCAGATACTGTTACGGAAACAACACCCCCCTTCCCCGAGTTCTAGGTTCTTTGCTTGCTGCCCGTAGAAATTGTGTCTCTCAATGCCAGAGTTTGGTGAAAAGGAATTATTTACTCAAAAGTTATACAGGTTTTGAATAATGGCTAAATGTTGCCACTAAATCTCAAAATCCCTTTAAAACACCCACCAACACGCACAGTCCTACCTTCCCCGTCTTTGCCCAGTCGGACCAGTCAGGGGTACCGTCCTTCAGGAGGAAAAGAACAGAAGTCTGGAGCTCGGCTAGGCAGGCCTCTCCAGGTTCCCAGCACCATCAGCTGCGTCTCCACCATCTCATTCTCATTCCAAACCCACGTGGCAACTTCTCATGGCCCACTAGTAAGAGTCCTTTCTCCTCTTTCGCTCCCGCATGGTCTTCACATTGCTCCCCGTGGCTTGGGGAGAACCATCACCCAGCTTTCATGCACAGGCTCTGTAACTTGGAGAGCTTCTTCCCAGTTACCTCCTGGGTTTAAGTTAAGCAAACTTTTCTGGTTAGCCCTGTTGGTATGCAAAATAACCCTCTTTACAGGCGAGGAATGAAGCTATCTTGCTGTTACTGACATGCAAAATGATTCTCAATGGCCTTGCTCCAGGGCAGGTCTGAAGCTGGTCTGTCATTGATATGCAAAGTAACCCTGAAAGGCCCTGCTGCTTTTCTCCCTTCCCCCATGGTGGTCCACCTTGGGGTAGGAGAAGGAGAATGTCCTGTATTTTTCTTGGACACCTCACACTCTGGACACTGTTACAAATCCCCCTTTGAGGGGGAGCCCTGGTTGGACCCTGTTACAGCAGTATCTTCGGTAGGTCTAGTGGATTCTTCTCAGAACCTGTCTTAACAGTACACATTTTATATTGAGGGCATATTTTGCATTCTTGAAAGTTTCTTGATTTCTATAATATAACTCTTTCCAAGAGTTTTCCTCTTTCTAGTTGCTCCTTCATCTTTAAGCTGTTTTCCTGTCCCAGCATCCAAACTTTGATATTCCACAGAAATATTGTCCTATGTTTGGGGAAATTCACTTTTTTCTGTGGTATCTCAGTCACTCTAATAGCTTTAACTGTATATATTCAGGACGTTTTCCCTGAGCTCATTCCTATCAGTAAACCCAAATAACCTCTATATCTCTCCAGATAGAAGGTCTATAAAACACTTGTTAGTTTTTAACTTAACTTGTTGAAAGTTAAGCTTTTGTACCGCAGCAAACATATATCTTTTTTCTCCATCTCAGAAAATGGTACTCTTAAGTACTTCATACTCGATCTATCATAAACCACTTAGGAATACTTTTTCCTGTTGGTGTCAGTAAGGCCAATAATGCTTTTTGATTAAAAAGTAATCCAATCAGAAATCGACCAAATTGTTTAAAATCGCTTGCCAATTTATAAGGCATCAATGCCAAGATAATGAGTTCTAATATTTTCTAGTCTAGCACCGCTTAACAATGATAATGGTCAAATAAGTGAGACTTAATTTCAACATGGTACCCTGTTTGTTTTAAATCACTATTACTCTGAGACAAAGTAAAGCAGTACCACCCACAACAATTCTGGCTCACTGACTGCACATGTCACATACCTGTGTGGTCCCATTTTAAATATCATGTTTGATTTTAGCAGCTGCAATAATGCATAGCTCTGTGCAGTGCTTGCCGAATCAGTTCTCTATATTACATTCTCTCCGTTAAAATAACTGATGTGATTTCTGTTTCCTTGACCGAACCTGACACAACCAGCAAAGATAAAGAAGAGAGACACACACAGTGTCAGGGATACATGCTAGAATGCATACAAGTATCTGTCTCTTCAAGGCCCCTCTACGTGGAATACAGGGTCCACCAAGGAGGAGAGGATAAAGGCACAGGGAGGTGGGGTGGGCATACATTTCAACACACAAAGCTCCATGTTATTATCACAGAAGAAATTTCTTACTCTCTGCATTGAAATAATCAGGTTCTTTTTTTTTTTCATCTTTAAAAAGTCTTGCATGTCAGGCTTGGTCATGACCCACATCAGCCTGTATGTGGCCCATTTCTCCTCTGTTACCTGTTTCCAACAACTCTCAAGCAGTCTAGCAACAAAGCATTAGAACTATTCCTCAAACACACTAAGTTCTTTTTTGCCCTATAGCTTTCTTTCTATGCCTAAAGTCAACACCTCCTCCCCGCGCTGCCTTCCACAGTGGTAGTCTAACATTTTTCTATTGCTAATCACACACTTATTTTTCAGGAAACATTATTTCTTCAGGGAAGCATTTCCTTTTCAGCACTCTGTCCCACAAAGTCTGGATCAATTCCTCTAGCGTAGACTCTAGCACTTTCCATATCATCCTATCACATATATCATATAGTTTTTGTTGATAAATATTGTATGTCTGTCTCAATTTCAAGAGTGTAAGCCTGATGAAAGAAGGCTCTATATTGTATTCATTAGTATATACCTGGGTCAAAAGACAGTGCCTGATACATAACGAAGAATCAGTAAATATTAGTTAATGACTGAGTACAGTGGAGAAGTGATGATTGAATGTTACTACTTATACCAGTGCTGTATATAACTTTTTTTGTGATTTTGAAAATATTTTGAGTTTTAGTTATTTGGTTAGGAAGGTTATAGACACACATGGCTACTGAAAGCTTAAAACATAGCTAGTATGACTAGGAACAGAAAAAATATATATTTTTTAGATTTTATTTATTTTATTTTTTAGACAGAGGGGAAAGGAGGGAGGAGGAGAGAGAAACATCAACGTGTGGTTGCCTCTCACACGCCCCCTACTGGGGACCTGACCCACAACCCAGGCATGTGCCCTGACTGGGAAATCAAACCAGGGACACTGGTTCACAGGTTGACACTCAATCACTGACCTACACCAGCCAGGGTCTGAAAATTTAATTTTAATGAATTTAAATTTAATTTTAGTTAGCTGTCTAGGTATAGTTGCTAATATACTGAACAATATAGGTATATGGGATAGAATCTACAGGGATATTCAGTGAAAGATATGACCGAGGAAATATGCATACAAGAGACAATTTTGAGAGAATCATAAAACTTAGGTTAGGCTTCATGTATGGAAAAGAAGAATCAACCAAGTTTTTTGAACAAGGAACACAGGAACACAACGCAAATAGCAGTCTAGTTTGGAATATAACTCTCTTGTAAACATATTAAAACACCAGTGTATGGTATTCGTTGAACTAGAGACATAATGTAACCAAAATTTGAAAGAAAAAAAATTTTTTAATGTCCTGTCTTCTCGGAAAAGTATGGAAAGACTAAAGCTCATTGAATGGGCAGCCTTTAAGTGTGACTATGATTCAGCCTCAGTCCTTCAGTATAGTTTTGTGTGGTACCTGTAGAGTTCACAAAAATGTTAAATTTAGATATGTATTTAGTGTAATAATAATTATTTCAGCACTTTGCGTATGTTGATTATATAGCAAAATGAGCTAGCCTGTTGATTTGTTATTAGAACCTACTCACATTCAGATTTTGTAATTCAGTTTTTGGCCCATTTTGAGCCCTCCTTTACACACATCCATGTACACTATTTATGCTTTAGTTAAAATTTTCTTAAGTGATTTTTTTCTAAATATATATTTATTTCTATCATGGCATAAGTGTACCTGTTTTTATTTTACTTCTTGAAATAGTCTCATTAAAATAATATATTTCAGTCCATTGTAATTGTATACTTACCACTTTGTAGAGAGAGTATCGAAGGTTAAGCATGCATAACAGATGTTGTCAATACATATTGGTACACACAAATATAACATAAGCAAAGTTTATATTTTCATACAAATATAAATTTATTCTTGTAAATTTATTCTTGATAAATTTTATCTGAACCATTAGCATTAAAAAAAAAGTTATTCTAACTCTAATTCCCTTGAGCCATACAAATGCTCCTAAGTTCTCTGAAGATTCTGTTCCACTTGATTAAGTTTTATTTTTTGCAAAGACTGAACTCATGATTCCATATGAATTCTGAGTTACTATTTAAAATTAAGTCACATGTTCTGGATATTTATCCCAGATCTGTGTTTCCTCTGCCTTGGGAACACAGATGGTTTCATTTATTTCTGAAATGATAGTATACCACCTTGGATAAAGATGCCTGTGACTCATTTTCAAGATCAAGACATGTAGGCAAAAAAACACTGTCCCTAATCACTTCAAATCATTTTCTTCACACTAGAGGTCTCAAACACAACCCAGAAAAACAATAAGCCCTATTATTTATAAAACAGCAAATCCAGTTTCTACTAAACACAACATTCTCAAATTAGAAAAAAAAAAACCTTTTTTTTAAAGATTTTATTTATTTTTAGACAGAAGGGGAAGGAGGGAGAAAGAAAGGGAGAGAAATATCAATGTGTGATCGCCTCTCGCATCGCCCCTACTGAGGACCTGGCCTGCAACCCGGGCAAGTGCCCTGACTGGGAATCGAACTGGCAACTCTTTGGTTCGCAAGCCGGCTCTCGATCCACTGAGCCACACCGGCCAGGGCTAGAGCAAAAAAAATTTTTTTAGAATCAGCTAGTGGCCTAATGATATTCTTAACCACGCACTTGGGTTCTTTTGTCTCTGAAGACAACTTTCTATCTCTAAAAAAGTTACTCATATGTTTCTGAGAGCAGAGTTAGTAAACCCCATCTTCCAGATGTTCTGAATACAATCTCCGCCTCTCAGGGGGCATTTAATCATAACTCTCCTCACTTCCCACAAGTGTAAACATACCAGCACAGGTAGTACCAGAATCTTTTCTCGGAGCTGGTAGGCAGTGAATACAAGTTAGCAGTAATTAGATAATTTTACTGTCTTGGTAGGCATATTTCCCACTGATATTTCAATGCCTGAATCATCACACCTCCAAAGGTTTTCCCTTCCTCACAATTGTTTTCTATCATTACCCATGAAATATTTACTAACTGGGCATATGTTGTGTCAGGGTCTATCTGTGCCCCACCTACAGCTCAAGGACTGTGCCCAGTTCAACTTCCACCAGGTGCATTATCCATTCCCAGGTTTGCACCTTTTTTCTCAGGCCATTTTCAGTGTCAGTTGCATTAGTCTTCAGCCTATGATGCAGGTCTCTCTCCTGTGGAAGGAGAGAGGTAAGGAAGGAGGATTAGATAAGAGGGGTCATGGCTTGCAGCATAGTTCTAAGAAAGGTGAGGTGAAACCACTGGGCAGTCCCTGAATGAAAGCCGCCTCGTGGAGGAGTCCCACATCTGCCTTAAGTAGGCATTCCTTATTACTCTGACATGATCGGTTACTGGCTGGGAGTACGCCCCAGCAAGCATGGCCTCAGGGTAAACACAGTGGTGGATCCAAGGGGACAGCCGTGCACCTGCTAGTCAAATATGCTCCCATAAAGGCAGGCCTGTGAAATCATGACCGCCACACTAACTTCGACCTGTCGCAATCATTTCACAAAAGCAAGGTTCCGGAGGATCACCTACAGCTTCCATGTTGTTATACCCAAGGAGAAATTGCCATCATTCTCTCACTCTACCATTCAGACATGCAAGTATTTGAAACTCCACATGCTTGACACTTCCTTGAAACAATTTTCTTTTTAATTTCATCGACACCTCCCTTTCCTGAGGGACCGGTACGTCTTGTACGCATGCTCCTCCTCCTCTACTAGCTATGAAGTATTTCCAGTTTTCAAACACGCATTGATAAATTTTATCATCACATTCTATATTCCTTCCATGGTTTATATCATCTACATCAGTTAGTCCTTTAGTATACAGGTGAAAAGCTTATATGTCCAGCTCAGATACCTCCTTCGAACTTTAGAGTTATATATCCAAATACTGTTAATATGTCATCAATGTTGAAATACATATCTAAGCCACCAAAATGTAAATACCAAATTCATGGACTTTACTCCTTTTAGCACCAATATGTTACTTTTTCCAGGATAACCTGTTAGAAAAAAATACCATCACCATCCTTCAATTAACATAGCAATAAAACTCCAAGCAATTGGATTCACATCCCTCTATCTGTCACTCAGTTTTATGGAATTTACTAGGTAAGTATCCTCAGAGTCTATCTATGGAACTCTTTACCTAGTAATTGTATTAATTCATCATGCCTCAGCACAAACATGATTTCCTCCCAGAAATCTCCTCTGTTGTCCCACACTGGGTGAAAACTCCTTAGTGATTTTTCAAAAATACTTCTTACATATTTGATTTTAGATTGGCTTCCACTATAAATTTATCAATGGCTATCTCTTTCATTATAACAATATATCTATAAGCTCAGAAAACTGTTGGAATTTTCCTCATGTACCTAACATTTATTTTCAAGGTACAACTATCTGCTGAAGTTCATGATGCCAAAAATGAGCCTATGCAAGTAAAATATATTTATAAAGAGTATTAAAAATCAATAAACTGCATGAACAGAAGTATAAAAACATGACAGAAAAACAAAATAATCTATTTACTCTTACATATCATAAAAAGGTCAAAACTTTTCATGTTTTTATCGTTCTTTTAAATGAAAGAAGTTATGAATAAGCACAATGACTACAGCATTTGGTTAAAGAAAAAAAAATTTAATTAAAAATACTGTACAGGCATCAGCAATATAAGTAGGTTAAGTATTTTGTTTGTGGGGGGAATAGTCCATTTACAGTGTAATATGATTCAAATAGTTTTTTATTAGATTTAGTAATTCATAAACACTTTTCTCTTGAATTAAATTATGAATTACTTCTGAAAAAGGTCTAGGGCACTAGCAAGTTTCTCAGTTTATTATAGGTTAACTAGAATAAGAGTCTTCACAGCTATAATCTATAGTTTTGTCATGGGTGCTATGGGCTGTAGAGGGACTGAGTCACCTGGTGATTTGATGTTTCACCAAACAACTCTGCATGAGACATGATGCATGAGCAAGCATGTTGTTTTGATGAAGTTGCCAGTCACCAGTTGCCCAAAGTTGCAGCCTTCTGAATCATCTGAATATTTTCCATGGAGGAATGTTCAAACTTAACACAAAATTTGATGCAGGTTTGTTGTTCTCCTCTCTCAGTCATTTTGAATATGATGGCCACTCAGTACACATGCTCACTCAATGGCATCTACTGCCCTCCCTGACTAGTACAGTGAAGTACTCATTGTTTACACATGCACATTTCAGTCTCCTCTTCTTGGCTACCAGGTAACACTGATATCATAGAAACTGTTCTCATTATATTAAAAATTGTTGGACTTTTCCTGGACAGACTTCGTGTGACACCAATGTAACTAGTTTAAAGTTTTTATATTCAATTTGAAGAGGTATTTGGCATCATTGTGACAATTCCAGTTTGTTTCCCTGAATTCAACTTTATTTTACTGATCTAAGTATGTAGATTCTTTCTTTTATTGTTAACAATATTACAGATGTGTTTATTACTAACTTTAAGATATAGTTCTTCTTATTTCAGATACTTTCTTTATTGTATTGCTCTTTAATTTTTAACCCAAATATATTTTACTTGCATGCCCTTCTTCTCTGACCATCAGAATATATTGAAAGGTGACCATATGTCCCAATCTTTTATTTCACTTCATGGGTAAGTACAGTTTTTGGCATGTAGCCCATTCCAGGCCAAACACAGACCTCATCTACTATTTCTGAACTGGATTTGCTAAAAATAAATAATTGGTAACCATGCTTTTAGTATTAAGGAGAAAGGCATTTTCAGGGAATAAAAAATGCTGATAATAAGGAGTCATTATAAGTAGAAAAAGATACTAAGGATGGGTTACTATGCAGCTCTTCTCTCTGAAGTTTTGGATTGTCTTGATTTCAGACTTCTACTAATTCAGTTGTTTGGTTATCCTTCAAATCTTTAAATTGTCCTAGCACCATTCAAACTGATTCTTTTTATATTTTATTAACTAGCTTAAGTCAGATTTTTTCCTTATTTTTACTAAATTTGCCCAGTAATGATGATGCCTAAATCAGAATATATATTGCATAATAATCATGAGTTTTCTTCACTTTTACACTTTCACTGTTAATAAACATGCTATGAATTTAAAAAGTACACATCCTTCAAATGCCATTCTAAAACATCATTTGAAAGTTATTGGTTCATAAATAAAACAGTAAGTTAAAAGTTGTCAAAGAAAGGTGTTTTGACATTGGGGAGTTTGGTTTGATGCTATACATAATTTTTAATAAACAAATTATAATATCTTCTTTTTTTAATTATATTTTATTGATTATGCTATTACAGTTGTCCAGATTCTTCTCCCTTCGCCAACCTCCATCCAGTGCCCCCCACTCCCTCAGGCCATCCCTCCACCACTGTTCATGTCCATGGGCCATGCGTATAAGTTCTTTGGCTACTCCATTTCCTGTACAGTAATATCCTCTTAAGTCATTTCTCCCTAGGAAATTTAAAATATATTTTAGTCCATTCTTAATCTATTAATAAAACCCCATGCCTGAAAAGTCATATGAAATTAATTTTCTTTATACTAGTGTTAGCAGATTAACATTGCAAATAACCAAATTAATAATCAAATTAACATAATGTTTTCTCATGTTTTTCAAGGTTTTATGTCATCTCAATAACATATATGAAATATTACTTTAACATAATAGAAACATTTTATTGTACTTCCTTTTCATCTAGCAATTTATTTGAATCAACACCATACTGATTCTAAATGTTCCTTCTAAGTGAACATAACTGAGCTTAGCAGGTTTTGAGCATATCCTTTAACAATAGAAAACACTAATATATCAGATTGGTTTTGTCCAAAACATCTTCCAAAACATGATATAAGATATAAAGATTAATGATTAATTATTTTGTAGTATTATTTTTGCTGTTTGCTTCAGTTTTTATAATTTATGTAGAAGTTAGCATGGCAAGACACTTAAAAATTTTGAAATAATTTTCCATATTTTGACTGTGGAAGAAATCCCAAAGGAACAAAATATTTTTCTTTTACTTTGTTAAGGCATAAAACTTGTATTGCTTGATGCCTATTGCTCATATTGATTTTATTGGAATTTTATAGACTGATACTGAGATGTAAACTTCCTAAGTTTCTTTGTTAAGACAAAAGCAGTTAGGATTAGAATCAGGTTCGATAGAAAATATTATTTAGTGTAGCGCCCAAAGTCTGGCTCTCTTTCATTCTGCCTCAATGTCTAAATGTAAGTAACTTGCACCATCTGTGGTCTAAACTGGACATTCTTGAATGCCCTTAGTAAAATAGGCAAACAGATATGAAGTGTTTATTGTAAAAACCATTGCTAAGTGATGATAAAATATTATAACAAAAGAAAAATCTCAAGGATTTTATAAACAAGAACAAAAAAGAGTCGTCCTATTATAATTCCATTACCTTCTCCATTTAATCTTATAGTCTATCATATTTATCATAGGAAAACATGTATTAAGTTAAATACATGTGTTAAGGAGATATAACATTCAGGTTTCTTTGCTCCTTAATTTATGATAGTTTAGGATTTTATACTTGAAACTACTTTTGTGATTACATTTTGAAAATTTAAAAAGTAATATCAATATAATACTGTTTTCACGTGCATTGGGTAAGGTTTGAAAATGAGTGGTGAATGTGGATCGTCGCACAAAGTTGGAAACCTTTGGCTAAAATCAGTTGATGGGAGGCAAGTAACTTAGTTTAATGATGTATCCTAATGTTCAAATTGTGTGATTTTGCACCCTTTCTGAATCCTTAACTCTAATGAATGACATCTTCCTAGTTCCAGCATGACAAGGGAAACAAAATGAGGCTAATTTGGTTGGAACACAATTGGTCTTTTGCCAGAAAAGAGGAGTTTACATTCTTCAGCTAGCATTGTGAGCACGGTACGTGAATGTTTCATTATATTAATGGAATTTAACATTCTGTACAAATTCAGAGAATAGAAATAATGACCCACTAGAGTGAAACTCCTAATGGCAATATGCCTTTCTAACAAAATGAAAATTTTATTGTGGTGTACTATCAAAACATTTAATAAAGATGGGGAAATATTTTAGTTGAGCATTTTGGTTAAAATAAGTATTAAATATAAATATAATATGAAACTTTCTAAAGAGTCTGCTTCACTGACTAAAAGAGCCCTGCTTAATAATTTTAAAACTCTAACCTCAGATTAAAAATATACATAACTTATAGGTATGTGATAGCATTTGTATGGTAACAGTTGTACTTTCCTTACCGCCATTGCAGAATCATAGATATGAGAGAGATTTAGAGGCAATTTAATACAATCTCAACACAAATTTAAACATATACACACACATTTCTGCTATATCTTTAAGAGTTTATCAAAACTGCTTAATCAATTCTAGTCATGAATAACCTCCTATGTTTAGACCAAGAGTTGCATTGTTAAGAATATCTAATTTTTGGAATTAATACATTTTAAATAAACTATTTTGCTAGTTTACATTATAAATAATGTTTTGCTAGTAATACATTATAAATAAACTAACTATTTTACTAGTTTTTTGTTAGTCCTTGACTAACTATTTGCTTCCCTGGAAATTATTTATCATTGATCCTATTCTATGTACGTAAAAAAGAAAAAAATATAGAACTCTTTCTCACAGGAGATAGCTTCGGTGTCTGAAGACTTCAGTTTCAATCTGGGTTAAATTTTCTCATCTTCAACCCTTTCCATACTCTAGGTGTAGTCTGTGGTTCAGAAGCATTATTAGCACAATCCGAAGGCTTGAGAAAAATGCAAAAAGACTCCATCCCAGAAATACGAATTAGAATCTGCATATTTAAGACCACCAGGTGATTTATATGCACATTGTAGTTTGACAGCCACGATCCTAAACACTTCTTTATATGTGTCTCAGAGTGTCTTGTACCTTCTAAATTCCAGCTATAAATACATTCACACAATGATTCCTTCTTTTCATTTGTATTTAAGTATAATTTAAATATGGTTAAATGCACAGATCTTAAGTGTAAGTAAAATTGCTTCTGATAAATCCATACACCCATGTAACCCAAGGTTCCATTCAATACACGACTTGTATAGAAAGATTCCGTCACTAAGCAAAGATCTTCCACCCCTCAGGTGAATACTGTGCTGAGTTATGTCACTAAAAGTTAGTTGTGACTGTTTTAAAACTTCATATAAATTAAACCATTCATTATACTAATTTATACTAGATTTTTTCACCCAGACATAATATTTCTGATATTCATTTATGTTGCTGCACATATAAGTAGCGTGGTTAGTTCCATTGCTCAGTCGCATTTCGTTGTTTAAATATAATGCAATATTTTTATGCATTCACCTGTTGTTGGTTACTTCAGTTTTTTTCAGTTCTTGGTGAATATAAATAGGGATACTATAAATGTTCTTGTAGAGCATGTTTTGAGAACATATGTTTTTATTTCTCTCAGGTAAATAACTAAAAATATAATAATTACATCAGTGAAGATGTATAACTTTTTCAATGTATTATTATGGAAATATTTAAGCATATAGCAAATTTTTAAAAACTTTGCAGTGAATACTCAGACCTACTACCTAGATTATACCATTAATATTTGAGTATACTTGTTTTATTACATATCTATTTATATAGTTAATTTTCTATGAATGCATCAGTCCATTTAAATTTTTCATAAATTTCAACATAAATGGCAGATATAAAATTCAGTCTCTCAAAACTTTAAAACATACATCACTAATTAGAGTTGCCTTTATTTAGAGTTTTTTTATTCAATATAGTTTACCTGCAATGAAATGTGTGTACTTTTACTAATTTTTGACACGCACATCTACCTATGTAATCCAAACCCTTGTCAAGACATGCACCATTGATATTTCTCCAGAAAGTTCTCTCATGCTTATCTCCAGTAAAACCCCTACTGCATCCCAGCAAAGGCAACCATGCTACGATCTTCTCTCAACCTTGGTCTTTCAAGTTTTAGAAATGGATAAATGTAAACTTATAGTTATATAACTATTTTGTGACTGGCTTTATGATTTTCATTTAATTAATTTAAGATTCATTTAGATTGTGTTTGTCAGTGGTTTGTTTCTTTTTCTATGTGACTAATAGTTTGTTATATAAATAGACCATAGCTTTTTAAGCAATTTTTACACTAACAGAAACAGCTGTTTTCAGTTTGATGCTATTATGAATAAAGTTATTGTTTCTATATACTAGTTTTTGCACGAGCAGGTTTTCATTTCTCCTGAGAATATATCTAAATGTGGAATTATTTAATTTTTTAAAGGTTTTATTTATTTATTTTTAGAGAGAGGGTGAGGGAGGGAGAAAGAGAGGGAGAGGAACATTGATGTGAAGGGGAAGCACCTATCAGTTGTCTCTCGTACACCCCGCAACTGGGGACAGGCCCACAGCCCAGGTATGTACCCTCACCGGGAATCAAACCAGCGGCCTTTAGCTTGCAGGATGATGCCCAACCAACTGAGCCACACTGGACTACACTACAGGTGGAATTCTTAATTCAAATATAAGTATGTTTCTTTTTTATTAGAAACTACTATAACTTACTCCAAAGTGGTTGTAAAACTATAGTTTCTCAAAAACAATTTGAGGGTTCAGCTGCTCCCTAATGTTACTAACAATTTGGTACTGCCAGTCTGTTTTATTTTTGAGCCTGATGTGAAGTGTGAGATGAAGTTCATTTCCTCCAAAAGAAATATCCAGTTTTGCTAGTACCATCTGTTGAAGGGACACTCTTTTCCCCTTTCGGTGGGTTTGGCTCCTCTGTTAAACAATAACAACCACATTAATCATATTAGAAAACAATAAAAATTGTTTACTAGATTTTCCTTATATGACCATCATGTTATCTTTTTAATTTCCACAATATTATAAGAAGTGGTTCCTATTTTACCCTCATTTTACTAATAGCAATAAGACATTTTGAAAATTAACTTGTCCAAAGTCACACATCCCATGTTCTTCTCTACCACATTACATTACCTCGAAGAATTTAGGAAGAAGTAATAGAAATTCATTCCCAATTGAAAAGAAAATGAACAAAACATTAGGTATATTATCTAACTAGCTATGCATTCACCCAGCTCAATTATTGTCTCAATAAAAGCCTCAAGGGAAAAGTTCAAACACTTTGATCAAATCGAAATATATCATAGCTGCACTTGTCTCATATTACTCATATAGAACATTTTCTATAATGTAAAATGTGCTTTTATTACAATATCTAATTGTACTCTCTTGACTCATTTGTGGTTTTTCTTTAAAGCTCCCAATCTTGGAGTCAGAAAAAAAATTTTTTTCAAACACCACAAACACTGCCTTGATTGCGTTATTTAAAATAATAAAGACATGGCCAAACATCTGTAAATAATGCGAACCAAGGTTAATGGAAATAAAAAGTAATGTGATACTTTTCCCACTTTTACTATTGGTACTACTTCTATTACTACTGTGCCTACTATACTAATATTACTACTGCTTCTACTGTTACTAACAGTATAATTTATTGAGAGCTTTTAAGTGACTAGCAAGTCAGTTAAACTGGGTTTTTTTTTGTTTTTTTTAAATAAATGGAGATATTGTGGCTTGGAAAATTAATGCAACTTACCTAGAGTTGCATGTTTATTAAGTGCTAAAGCTTGCTATTTGGAATTCACATCCAAATACTCAATTAACCTGAAAAAAAAAAAAAGCAAGAACCCATAAGTACTGAAAATATGACTAAATGGCAAGGGCAACTTCTAAGTACATTTCAAATGCCATCTTCAGTTAAGTCTTCATTCCTTAAACAATTATTTGTCTCTTTTTCGATTTTCCAATGGTTTGTGTTCTGTGTCTTTTCTGAATATATTTTAGTTATATTAGTTATAGCTTTAATATAAATTTTGTAATCTCTGAGAACAAGGTTCATGGACATTATTTTACTTTTTTATCATTTTTTAAAACTTCCTTCAGATTCTAATTAACGATTTCTACAGCTCAACTTTACTACAATTTTATCAAACTAAAAGGAAGAATAATGAAAAGTCAAGGAGGAGAAAGAATTATTCAAATATCGAAACCACGACAACGAAAAACGAGCCCTGGCTGGTGTGGCTCAGTGGATTGAGTACCAACCTGTGAACTAAAGGATTGCTGGTTTGATTCCCAGTCAGTGCCCCCTGGGTTGCAGGCCAGGTCCCCAGAAGGGGCCATTGAGAGGCAACCACACATTGATGTTTCTCTCCCCCTCTTTCCCCTTCCCTTCACCTCTCTCTAAATATAAATAAATAAAATCTTTAAAAAATGAGATTTTTTTTTAACTTGGAAGGAAATCTATAACTGAGTTTTCAAGATTATTTTCATGAATACAAATATATTACATGTTATTACATCTAGAATAAAATATTTTTTCTTTTGAATTCCACACTTTACAATGTTTATATATCTTATTTTAAAAGTTTATGTTGCTTATTTTGTTAATTAGCTTCCACTTATAGGTGAGATCATATGGTACCTGTCTTTCACAGGTGGGATCATATGGTATCTGTCTTTCACCACCCAGATTATTTCAACTAATCAACAAAATAAACAAGCAACAAAATATAACCAGCAACATTGAAATAAAAAACAGACAACAACCAGAGAGGAGCGGGGAGGAGGATGACAGGGGAAAGGAATGGGAAGGGTCATCGAGGAACATGCATAAAGGATCCATCAACAAAGCCAAATGGGGGAAGGACTGAAGGTAGGAGGTGGGTGGGACTGGGGAAAGTGGTGGCAGGAAAATCTTGACAAAAAAAAAGTGGACAGGAGAGGCTGGGAGTAGTGTGGGAAATCAAGAAGCCAAAGAACTGGTGTGTGCAGCCCATGGACATGGACTAAGAAGTGTGGGGATGATGGGATGGGTTTCAGGGTGGAGAGAATAAAGGGGAGAAAACATAGGGCAACTGTAATAGCATAGTCAATAAAATATAAAAACAAAAGTCTAGATCAAGAAAAACATTTATTTTAAGTTTAGGGGGATAAGGATGAAACCTATTTTAAAATAGTTACTCCTACTTTTTCAGGCAAATGGGGAAAGAAAACCTCATGCAATAAAACAAGAGTTTAAAAAGAAATAAAAGTTGTATTGCTATTCTCTGTAATTGTACAAAAAGTTAAAGTATCTAAAATATATTAAATTATCTTTTATCCAGTCACTTAACTAAACACTGAAAGGTATTCAATTATTTCTCTACGATTTTCTACACATAGGACAATATGATCTTCATGCTTATATATTCTGTTTAACTTATTTTGTAAACTACTTATTTCATAGTATCAAAGTACTTCCCTTTATTGTCTATTAAGATGCTGATCAGACCTTCTAAATAATTATTATATGATAATAGGTAATTATCCTTAAACCTTTTATTAATGTCTTATGGCAACTGATTAGTATTTTACCACCAAGATTAACCATTTAATTAATAGATAGATATTTATGATTTAAGGGTGGCTATTCATTCTTACCCAGAACATGTTTATTAAATTATACAAAGTTTTTCAGTTTAACACAGGGTTTACTATATAAAGAATTATAGGTTATAATAATCTTAATTGTGTGGTAACCAAGGTTGCATTTTTATGACCAGAATAACAATTTCCTATAACTGAAAAAAACTATAACATTTTAAAATAAATTTTATTCTTTATAACCATTAGTTTATAAAGCAAAACCATTTTTTAAATTTATTTTTCAATCAAAATTACATTCAATGTTATTCTATATTAGTTTCAGATATAATATTTTTATAATAAATAGTCCCAAAATTTCTAATTTCCTAACATTAATGTTAAAATGCAGAGCTCAATACATATTTTACTTAAATGTATTTGACATCAATTGAAATTATTTGTATTGGTTTTACTTTTATACTTTTCTAATTTTTTTGCATTTGAGCATGAGTGTATATGAATTCGATAAATTATTTAAATTTCATTCATATATTTTGTATCTTTGCTCAAAGATACTCAGAAAAATGTTCTATATGTATCTTGTCTTCTTGTCAATGTTACTTACTTTTTAAAATAAATTTCATAGTATTACCCCTTTTTTCAATAACCGGGAATACATTCTATTTTAGAGTATTTTTGTTTCTTTAAAATTTGAACAAAATAGTTATGAAAATTATAAAAGTCTAGTGGAGCAAATGTTACAAATTTGAATTTTTTTTAAAGAGATTTTATTTATTTATTTTTAGAGAGGAGAAGAGAGGGAGGTAGAGGGAGAGAAGCATCAATGTGTGGTTGCCTCTTAAGTGTACCCCACTGGGGACCTGGCCTGCAACCCAGGCATGTGCCCTGACTGGGAATCGATCAGGCAACCCTTTGGTTTGGAGACCAGTACTCAGTCTACTGAGCCACAACAGCCAGGGTGAATTTTTCTATGGTTATTACTTACTTAATCATTTATAATTCCTCAGAAAAATAATCAATGTATTCAAATTATTAAGTAAATCATTATGTTATCTTTTAAAGTTTTCTTTTAACATTACTCCATTCTCTTTTTATTGATTTATTGATTTGGGGTTCAGCTTTTCCTACTTCTTTTATCTATTTATTTATTTTAGTAGTAAGAGTTACCTGAAATTTGTCTATTTTAACTTTTTAACAATCACTCTTTTTTCAAAGTTTAATTTTTATTTTGACAATGTTATTTTATTAGTATTTCTCAGGTTAGTATTTTTGATGTTGGTGCTTTTAATTTTTCTTTCAATTTAGTTAATCTTGTGTTTTGCATGGTTTATAATTTCATGCTATTATCTTTATAATCTAAGATGCTTCTGCATTATTTTTATTTCCTTGTCCTTTTCTTCATGATGTTGGATAATCTTTTTTATATTTATAACCCATGTACATATTAAATATTCTACAGATTTTTTTCTGTTTTCTTTTAGTTTTTTTTAAATCTATGCTTATTTCAACTATTGCATTTTAATATCACCATATTGATTTTTTTCTCACCCTTTTCTTTTCCTCATGACCCCTTTTAATAGCTTCCTCCTCCCTTATAGACTCCATTTCCCCTTATAACTATTTAAGATACCAAGCAGTATATATTTTTTTCTTATTTTATATAATAAATATTTTTATTATAAACTTCTTTTGGTGCTTAGAATTATTTTGCTTTTTCCTAGTCCAGCAGTATATTAATTAAAAATGCCTTAGTTTATCTCATTATGTTGACTGTGCTCAAATTTTTCTATACTTTGGTGTAATATACATCAAAGAAATCCACTCTGACCCTGTCCTTCTAGCAGAGGGTATGAGGATTATCCATGCCCTGTACTTGGAGTTAGTCAAATACTCTTTCTCAGCTAAACTGTGGGGACGAACAACTGTGCAGGCATCGTACCAATAACTGCCTTCATAGTCTTTTGAGAGTGTTGGTACCTTCCACTTCATTCTTTAAACAGAGTGGTGATCATCTTTTTGCCTTCATGCTTTTGCAAATTCATATTCATTCTTTAATTGTCTCCTCTTGAATAACTTCCCCAGTAGCCATGAGCCACCCATGTATAATATATCCACATAGAGTCCTTTTGTTCTTTTATTTTTATATTACTCACCAGCTTTTAAAGTAAATAACTTACTTATTTGTGAGTTTCCCAGATTGACTGCGAATTCTGTGAAGAGCAGGCCCAATCCAGTTAAACGGCAACATCCCATAGCAAAAAGAAAACATGATTTAAGCAGCAGCTCACTTGTCTAGATGAGAATTCATCAGCGACGTTGAGCTCTGGAAAGTTGTGGGTCTGTCACAAATGAGAGGCATGTGGGAAACTAGGCAACAGAATAAACACTAAATTTAGGTGCTATGGAAGATAAGTTAGAAATTAAAGGTCTAAATATGGTCGACCTCCTTCCAGACTGAGTGAAACAGACAGGAATGGCTGTGTGAACAACTATATTGAAATGCTCCTTATTGCGTAAACATAACTTTAAAATTACTTATTCTCTTCCTCCATCGTTTTCTCTCTTTAATGGCAAAAAACAGTTTCCTCTTATTTTACTTCATGTTCTGAGTATAAAACAGACAAAAGGCTTTAGATATTGGCAAGAAAATGTGGTTAGGCACTATCATTTTACCTTCACTCAGCTGTGTTGAAAGCAATAGAAACAGGTCTGCTACTTATAAATGCATAATTAACGAGCATTATTTGTTTAAAAATATTTTGACCGGGATTGCAAATGCACCACCTTGTGAACTGTGAAGAATGTATTTCAGTTTTCAAAACTCTCCTATAAAAAACATTGTAATGGTGTCAATTTATGGAAGAATTAGATGTGAAAACTTGCCAACACCGCATCAATCATAATTTTAACTTTAAGCCTTTAAAGTTTTCTTTAAAATATATAACAATGAAACTTTTCTTTAGTTCTAGGGTTGAAAATAAACTCTGGCTTCTAAATCATACAGCTTAAATTAAAAACAAGATTAAACTGTAATTAGCAAATTTCAGATTTGTTTCAAAGCTCTTTCGCCTGACTCAGAGAAAGAACCATTGTGTGGCTGCTCCTGCACTCCCTTTTCTTACCCAGATTGATTGCATAATTATCCTGCTCTCCACTTCACTGAGTGGTTAGAGTCACCGAACAATCAAGGAAAAACAACCCAGCTATTTGTGTGATGGTCTGTATGTCGAAGTAGAGTTGCCTAGAAACCAATGGATAAAATAAACATGGTTACCAGAAAAATGAAGAAAAAAAGCAGAAAATAATAACTATTGATACAACATCTTACCTTTTGGACCTTAATTTAGACTATTAAAAGTTGAAGGCTAGTTCTTAATTTTTTTGGATTGCCTGTCTTCATAATTTTTAGTACTATGTATGAGTATTATTATAGACAGTACAAACAGGAAAACAAGAATAAAAATAATAAAGTACAATTTATGCTCCACAATACATGTTTTACGGAAGGAAAAAAAGTAATCAAATACATAGAAAACAAAATAGCATGTTCTAGAATAAAAAGATAAAATCTGGCAGAGGTGTTATATAGTTAGATTAAGGCGATGGAGTTGGGCTAAGACTTCACAGAATGAAATGAAATCTTAATGAATAGAATGCATACTGTGGTTCTTTGGAAGTTAGAAATAGGATCAAAAACATATAAACTTTCAGAAATTAGTAATCAGGAAGATAACTTGTTATTTTAAGGGAAAACTGTGGGTGGCAACGTTTTAGTTTTAGTTTTTTAGATTAAAATCACAGTATATTATCTCTACAAAAAAAAACCCAAAACAACTTTCCCCTAAATGTACACAAAGAAATTTGCCAGCTAATGAGTAAGACGAACAGCATTCTAAAAAGATAATATAACACAGGTGGCCAGGAATGAAGGAAGTATAGGCCTTATACTTACAACTTTTAATGGGTAAACTGAAGGATTTTCATCCTGTATTTGTGGAAACCATTTTCTCTTGGTATTGTATGTGATACAAAATTCACCAAAGCCTTTCTTACTATTAAATCATGTTATCAACTTGGAGAAAAAAATAGTGAAGTATATTCATTCCCTGCAAAATCTCTGTTCTTATAAGCCTTTTTTTTTTTTTTTGGTTTGGCTTTAAAAATTATTTTAATGTTATCTTAAAAAATCATCTGTGTTATGGTTTTTAAATCACTATATATTAAGTGACTATTCTGGTTATAAATAATAGCAAAACAGGAATTAGAATCTGTAAAAATAACTTGCACTCAATGACTTTTTAATTACTGAAGACACACTGTGACAATTATTCATTTTATTTAAGTGTTAGCTTACTCTCATTTTTAATATATAGCACAAACAATAGTCTCATTAGAGGTTGGACTTTACTATGTAACTTGCTCCAAGCTGAAATTCCAACTGTTAATATACTTTTTGCCGTAAAGTGCAGGATTTAGAGTTAGATAGAAACATGATAAAATACAAAGTGTAGTGAGGGATGCTCCTAACAGACAATAAGTATTTAACCACATAACTCTGTTTCAGATTTTAACAGTGCGAGTTGAAATCATCTTTTGTTCTAATTTTTACACACTGTTATCTCTGTTAAGAAAATCTAGACTTAGAAATATCAGCTGCCTTCCTCTATTTGCATGTGTCTTGATTTCCTGCTCTTTATGTATGCCAAAAATAGGTAATAGCTCATGTGACCCTTGTATATTTCTGCCTTTTTGTTTCCCTTCTTTACAATGTAAATAAATTTCAGGTCATTTTAAGGAAATTTGAGTCACAAGAACTATTAGCTAGCAACCCTTCAATGTTTTCTAAGAGGTGACATGAGTCCCTGGTTTTTGTTGGTTGTCTCTATTTCAAAAGATCTTACAAATATAGTTGATTCTCATTATTTTTGGATTCCGTATTTGTGGATTTACATACTGGCTAAAATGTATTTGAGACCTCACAATCGATACTCATGGGTTTTTACAGACAGGCCCAGAGAGGCAAAACTTTGAGTCCCTTGGTGAGCACATTCACAGCTGAGGTCAAACAAGGCTATACTCTGTGTTCATGTTTCAGCTCTCAGTTCATAAATATGAGTGTTTTTTTCGCCATCTATTTAATACCTCATTTTTTGCTTTTTGTGTTTTTTTTTTAATCAGTGAATTCTCTGTTTAAAATGGCACTCAAAGGTAGCACTGAAGTAATGTTAGTGTTTCTAAGCACAGAAAGGCTGTGATGTGCCTGCTTGAGAAAATGCTTGTGATAACATACATTCAGGTTTGAGTTGCTGTCCTACTTGAGTTCAATGTTAATGAATTAACATGGTACATCCAGAGGAAAAAAAGTGGAAATTCACTGATCTTTACATGAGAATACTCTGAAAAGTGCTAAAATAACATCTATAGCTTATGATAAAAGTATACAAAAGCTGGAAAGTGACTAATGATTGTAAGAAATATATATTAAATCAGGTGTCTATAACAGAAACATGCATGAAACAACCTTATGTTTTATCGGTTAATAAAAATGTTATGATGAGAGGCTCTGAGGAACCTGTGTATTTCCCCCAGGAACAATAGCTCTGCATTACCAAATTCAGTACTTCATTCACCAACTCAGCAATTTCATTCACAGTAACTTTATGAACCAGGACTACTGTCTATAAGCAGATCAACTGTATATAAAATGCGGGTAAGCTTTTATTATAATTAGGAAACTCTAGTTTCTGTAGAGTCTCTTCAGTACCCTCCTTTATATAATCAATAATCAAATATGAGAGAATCTGAAGCCATATAGGAAATCAAATACAGTATACTTCATGTTTATAAAACAGGGTTTTTAGAAATATATTTCATGTTAGGAAATGCTACTTCTGTGTCTTTTAACTTAGAGAAAATATATTTATCTGTAATAGTATTCATAGTTGATAGATGAGAAGATTTATCTGATTTAATAGATTATTTCACAACTCATTTAGGAAATTCATGATCTAAAAATGATTAAAAATTAAATAGACATGAAACTTAAAGGAAAAGATATGAAGGAATATACACTAAAAAAATTAGACTATTTTTTGAAATTAACTGGTGTGAATAAAAGGTACATTTGTTTTAATTCATGAGAGCGAAATTTTTAAACTCTATGACAACATGGGCTTTGTGCATTTTTTCATGGCCCATATTGCTGTGCTAAATTGCATTTAGAAACAAATAACTGCATATTAGATAATTACGCTCTTGAAGGCAGCCAAATAGTTTTTAGCTAACTATAGTTTTTATTATGAACATTGTTTTTTAAAATTATTTCTTTAAATTCTAATAAATGTTTTTAAAATTGGTGAAAAATATTTAATCTGTTTTCAGGTGTATTTGATGGTTCATATTTATATGAAGAAAGCCTGTGAATGTGTGACTATTTTTTAGAAAGAAATGAAACCTAGTCTATAAACAGCAAAAAGCAAACAGAAAGTAATGGCAAATATTATTTTAGGCACTCTAATGCATTTTCTTACTCTAACTCACATTTAATATGTTCTTCAACATATTTCTTTGGGTTCTATTCCTTTTGTGAAAACTTGTAGAGATGAATAGGGGAAAGAATGATCTATATTGCTTTAACGTAGTAACTCCTTAAATTTCAAAATATATATCTCTTTTACACAAAAATGAATAAAAACAATGCGCCCCCAGGGAGAAACATTGTAAGTCAAGTTTTTGCCATAATGATATTTTTCCTTTTGAGTTACAAACCTATACAAAAGTCATAAACCCTGAAATATGACAGGCTTCCAAAGTGTGGCACAGGTGGTGTTGTCACACTACAGCAGGCACTTTAGAAAGTACTATAAAACTAAATTGAAAAGGTATGCTATTTTCAGTAAATAAAATTTCAGCAGGAACCATATTCAAATAATAGTTTCAAATAATTTAGGCAAAAGACATAGAGCTGAATTTTATCTCTCTTAAATGATCTTACACAAATAAATATTTCCAGAAACAATATTCATGGGTGAAGATGTTATCATTGGTCATTCGATGGTACCCAAATCTGAAACCCAAGTATGTTCCACAATTCCTTTTAATATATCTAATACAGAAGGAAAAGTTTCCCAATTTTTAATTTATTTCAAATTAATCAAAGTTAAATTGATTCCTTAGTGAAAAATTTCTTAGACTCTTAGTATAATTAAATTGTTTATTAAGCTTCAAAATAGGTTGTACTTACCTTTTCACTAATTAATTTATCCACAAAAGCAGGCGTGTGTGTGTGTGTGTGTGTGTGTGTGTGCTGTGTGTTCTCTGGCACCTACTGTACTGCAGAACAAACCTTGAAAAACTTTTCCATAAAAATATGTAACATTTTCCAAATGACCCTGTATAGTGTTTATTTATAATTTTTGGTAATATATTTGAATATAATATCTAAGGAAGTTAAGTTCATTCAAAAATATTTCTAGACTAGTTTGTGTTACAATTACTTTTCTAAACAATTTGATTTCCTGGTATAAAATGGAGAAAAAAATGAAATATCAAGTATTATTTGGTGATGAAATACAGTGTGTTGTACAAATTAGAGAATTAGTATGGCTGGTTTTAATAGAAAACTATTTGACACAATATCCATTAATATTCAGTCATCATAAACATTTGATTTTTTTTTCAGCAAAGTATATAACAGGAGACTTCATTTCATTGCCTATACAGTAGCTTACCACACAAATGCAACCTCAAAACACAAGTTTCTAAAGCTCTCATACATTTTACAATGGAATACTACTTGGCCGTAAAAAAAGAAAAAAATCTTACCATTTGCAACCACATGGATGAACCTGGAGATTATTATGCTAAGTGAAATAAGGTAATCAGAGGAAGATAAAAACCATATGATTCCACTCATACATGAAATCTAATGCAGAAAAGGAACCAAGCAAAATGACAACAGACTCAGAAAGCAGGCTGACAGCTGCCGGTGGTGGTAGGAGGCCCTGAGCTAAAAAAAGAGAGAGAAGGATCTCATGGATATGGACAACAGTGTGGTGAATGCTGGGGGAAGGCAGGAATGGGAGTAAGTGGAAGAGGGTAAAGGGGGGAAATGTTGATGAACAAAGGCTTGACTTGAGGTGATGAACACATGGTGCAGTGTACAGATGATGTGTTGTAGAACTACGTACCTGAAACCCATAAAATTTTGTTAACTAGTGTCGCCTCAATAACTTCAATGAAAGAAAAAAAATGAAAACTACTCCGTATTTAATGTGCCATTAGTACTGGTTGAGTTTAGTCTAATATCCACTAATAAGAGAAAGCAAAACACTAAATATTTTTTGAATCACCAGTATTCACTGAACTACTTTACATATATTTGCACTTACACATATTATATAGAGATGTTATGATTAGTTTACTGATAAGTGTACTTGTTAATAATACTATTTAAAAATTTATCTTAAGGTTATTACATGTAAGAGTCTTTGTTCATATTATTATTATAAATGTTATCTGAGGGAGATTTCTGAGTTAGTGGTCAGTCATTAAATATACAGAACTTGTGACAGTTTACTGGATTCCATACTATTCTGTTTGGTTCCAGGTCAATTTGAAGTCCATAGAATGATGTGGATTTTTTAGTACAATATTTAGATATCTGTAAAACTAGCCATGAAATTAAATTGCAGACTCTCCATACTAACATCTACTGCTGAGTCCTACCAACACAGATTCAACAGATTGAAAAAGAATATTTTAATACAAATTTTTATGCAACAAGAAGTAATGAGACAGACCACTAACCAGAAGCCAAGTTCTGTCACAACTAATTTTTTAGAAGTTCATTTTGCAACCTCACTTATAGACATTAACCTCAGACCTCATTCTCCTAAAACAATAGATTCAGTATACTTGGTATTTTTCAGGACCTTATATTTTTTAGGTCAAAAATGTCCTTCAAACAGGAAATAAACTTAAGATGCCTTAAAATGTGTTTGAAGAAGAGTCAGTAATTGCTCAGAAGAATAAGGGTAGAGAGTCATGGAAGATCCCTGTGAAGGTGTCAAGATTATGGGTAGGGAACGAAATGCTTATTGTGAGTTGAATTGTTTAACAATTCGAATATATGTTACAAAATTATGTTGATTATGAAGAGGTTGATCTCTTCACCCTCTCTCCAACCTGTGAACTCACTCAAGTTCTCTTTCCATGCCCTGTGCAGATGAAGTTCAAGGGCTAACCCACAACTGTTCTGCCTACACAATTGGCCCAACAGGTCACAGAATGCAGTTGTCATTCTTATAGGCATCATGACTTTCTGCAAGTGATTATTGTAAACAATCCTTTATCATGGGGGAAGAGTTTCGAAATACCATGCATACCTCAGCCTAAAGACTATACCTCTGAAGTTTTTACCCGATTTTCTCTACTCTGCCTAAATGCACAGGGAGGAAGGGGAGGTGCGGCGCCAGGTAAAAGCTGGTAACATGGACCCATTCTGCCCTTTCTGTAAGGCCCAGGGCAATTACTTTCAGAATGCAGCAGATACTAATGAGCTATGTTTTCTAGCTTTGGAGTGTTGGCCTCAACCTCAAGGCAACAACATCTGCCACATTTCCAGGTACACAGAATTTAATGACTGATAATTAGCCTGGGATGAAATAAATATGCTATGTCATGCCAGAGTGTATTATTATTTCTATTTCAGGGTAAGTTAGATAGGGCTAATCTATTAAGTTTCAGTTAGCTTTCTAGTACTTAAAACCTGGGTACTTATGTCCTCACTTATTCCTAAAGTTTATCTGTTGGAGGTAGATATCAGTACAACTTTTAAATAATTGAAGACTTTGTAACATGAGGGTTTTTTTCAGGCTCCCAGGAACTGTGAGATTTTGTTAAGAATTAACAAAGAACTTTTGCACCTCAGTTCATTCTGTAATCCAAAGACTGCGCTTCTTGGCACAAGAAAATAAGATATATTTTACAAAAAACTGCCATGGAAAATTGCTTTAAATTAGCTATTGAATAAGTCGAATAGCTTTTGTAGAAGGCTTTATTTGGAAAGCTTAACTGTTGGTTGTTGCTTAAATTCATAATAATAAGTGATATAATCACTTTTTTAATGAGAAAATTAAATTTAGCATCAGGTACCACTTGATGCTAACTTTTTTTTTAACAAAAAAGTCACTTTTTTAACAAAGATGTCAAACTTATTATTCTGTTTTAGTTTGTTCTCTCTAGACAAAGTCTACTAAACTATGTACTAGTAACTAGAAAAAAAAGAGCATGTGTAATATTTTAATATAGTACTTAAAAATAAATTGACAAATATTTCTGATCATTACTCTGTTTAGCTGCTGCAATTAAAATATTACAGATTGCTATAGTCCTCTTCAGTTACGTACAAAGTATAGCAACGATATCCAACATAAGAGAGTAAAGATTACATTAAAATCCCAAAGCAGTGACAATTCAGTAAGATTATGAAGTTATGCAGGAGCAGGAACCCAATATTTCCTAAATTGATAAGCTCATGTGGAGTTCAGCCTTTTCATAATTGAATCAACTCATTATGTAACAACACTTGTTGAGTGCAAAATATTTATGAGGATTGATCCTTATTTATAAACATGAACATACACTAAGAAAAAGAAAACTACACATTATCTATTTTTGAACTCATTGTAGTAAAACATATGCAGCATTTGTGTATTAGTGTCTGTGCACAATTCCAGCCAATAAATAGTTGCAGTGTGTAAGGAAAAAGTGAAGTTCTCAAATTCTAAATAAATTTAACTTGTCATTTTTTTTCACTAGAATACGAACACATTTTGGTCTGAATTTATAACAAGAGCACAGCCTATTTGTTTTCAAGTTCATTTCCCCTGGGATCAAGTGGCAGTAAATGGATAATCCATGGCTTGATTTCACACAGTTAGGCATTCCAGCGTGCACTGGAAATAGGGAAAATAAAAGAATTGGGACATTTATAAAAAAGATCCCCGCAGACTCATTATTGGCAGTGCCATGAACCATTACAAACCCACAGCCCTGAGAGCTCAGAAATGCATGCTGAGGTATATACCACATTCATTGAAATATGGCATAATACATTTTCTAACTCTTTACATTTAACCATTCATTTCTAAAAGCTAGAATAATTGAGTATAATTGAGTTTCACATGTAGACAAGATTTAGTTAATTCTATTTTTTATAAACATCTATTTGGAAACAATATACATGTATATAAGTAATACATACCTTATGAACATTTTTACTGCTGATAATGCCATAATATCTGGCATTTTTAGTTTTCAAAAGCATATTTAATATAAAATTTAGCCTTTCTTTTAAAAAAGTCAAAGTAAAATGCTACCATATTTTACCAAATAATCAAAAATTACAAAAAGCTATCCCTTTTCACAAGAAAACAAAACTGATGGTAATATATAGTTAATTCGGACCAAAGCCATTGCTATAACCTTATCACTTCTCCTGTCGAAATAATGTACATTTCACAGTAGGAAAAGAAAACATTATAAAACACAATACGAAAAGAGCTGGGGCACCCCAAAATCTAGTGGCTATTTTATACATAACAATTACAAAAATGGAACTAGATAATGCTTCAGGATTAAGCATTTTACAATGTTAAGTAGAACAATAACTACCCATTGGTTAAAAAAATTAGGGTTTGACACCATTATCAGTTTACGGCTGTCCCAAAAACAAATTGAAAAGTCCCAAAAAAGCCAATAACCAATTATTAGAAGAAAATATAATTTACAATGTTATGGCCAAATTATAGCATAAGCAGTATATTACCAAGAAATTTTAGGTAAATGATAGATCAAGTAGATAAGCAAGGACTGTCTGGGGCAGTGTACATATTTCATCTTCAATCTGAAGACTCTAAGCCTACTATGAGTAAACTCAACCTATATTGATAATTTTACCATTAATAATTATTATATTTGCTCTTTATTAATTATCTATAATGTGCCAGGTTCTAGCTGGGGACTTGTACATAATTAGATAATTACTTCATATAAATCATTTTAATTTTTAGTCATGCAGTTTATAGTTTTTAGATCACAGCATGTTTATAAGGTAACAGTTTTCATTTTCATACATTTCTGTTAAGAAGGTCAATGGAGTTTTGATAAGTGAAGGAAACACTGGGACATGTTAACAGATGCAGACTTATTGCCTAGAAGGTATTTTGAACATTATGAATCTCACTTCATGTTAAATGTGTGAAAAAGCATTTTCAACATTGAAAATAGTCATATACACACAAAATTTCTCAGAGTCTAGATCATCAGTTGGTAGCATATGGCCTGCTTACCAAATATAGCTAGTGAAATCATTTTTACTGAAGACATTGTGGGAAAAAAAACTGGGCAAACACAAAAATTAATTTTGAGTAAAAAAAAACAACTGTCAGCAAACAATGTTGGATTTTGATGACTTCTCCCTTCTTCCACTAGTTATGTCTATTTTATGAGTTTTCTTTTAGGAGCATGTTTTTTTTCTGACCCCCCCCACTCACTTCCCAGGTGTACACTTTTACTTTCCGAAGCAGTTGGAGTTACCTCCTCTAGAATCACTTCTAATATTTTAACCATTGGCTAAAAAAATTTCCTGTTGATAAATGCAGTTAGCTCAGAGTCATAATTTTTGGCTGTTTCATTTAATTTTTATACACATATATTCAAAACATTTGATAAAAATGACTAAAGTGCAGGATTAGGAACTCGGTTTCTCAAGCAGTCTTATGTGGTCTGCAGGGGCCCCTTGCCTTATCACATTCTCTTAGATTTTATTCTATTCCACTCTGCCCACTCTTTCTACTGTGTACTGATGCTTTTCTCCACGCCCAACTTTTCAAGGGTAGAATGAGATCTGATCAGCTAACAAGAAGGGTATACCCTCCAATGACCATTTCTGAACCGGCCAGGGTAAGTGACAGAAAAAGAAGGAGATATTAGGGTGTGGAACTATCGTTTGAGCAAACAATGAGGTGGAAACACTCAAAGAAGAACCGGAAGTCTCTCAAGGAACATTTCATGCCCAAATAGTAGGTGGAATTGGCAAAAGTTGGCCAATGGAATATCAAAATTGACATGAACCAGTGACAACTTTTACCTCTGGGCAGCGCAGTTTCCACTGAAACATTAAAAACCATTTCCAGGGCTATTCTTTAGATATATAAAAAGTGGCAGGTGACATGTTACAACAACTGTACTCTGACAGCAGTGAAATGTCGAGTCAAAGAAAGAAGGAAGGATGAGAAAACCACGGCAAGAGCAAACTTATTATGTTGTGTTTAGGTCCTGCAGTGGCCAATCAGGACCACAGAGTCTAGTCAGAACCCAAATTTCAGTAAACAGTTGGCCAAGCAAATGCATTGAAAGGTCAGAGACAAATTGGAACTATGGACAAAGACAGCGTGGTGGGGGCAGGGGGGATTGAATGTGGGAGCTCAGGGTGGGTGGGGCGGAGGAGAGTAATCGGGGGAAAATGGGGACAACTGTAATTAAGCAACAATATAAAAGAGACAAGCTGGAACCAAATAAGGAGTGAGAGGCACAATATTAATTAAAGACACAACTATTAAATGCTTAATAAATGAAAATTATATGCTCAGTAGTATTTATACAGTTATGCATAGACATCAAATACCACTAGTTATATTATATATAGCACTTGATATATGCCAGACACTGTTCTAAGTGCATTACAAATATTAACTCAATTAATATTTATAACAATTATTTGAGGAAGGAACAAAGGAGAACATGACCAGAGATATTTGTTATCTTTTCAATGTTGACTAAGCTAGTGAGAAAACTGCTGTTTGAGCACTTCATCTTATTTTATCCTCTCAATGACAACTGTACCAAAGAACATATTACCACTATTTTACAAATAAGAAAACTGATGGCCAGGGAATTTAAATAATTTATCTGAGGGAATAACTAGAATTCAATGTAGCTTATATTTGAAGTTAAGTATATCTAACTCAAAATACCAATGTTCTTCCTATTATACCAGTTTATCTCACTTGTGTAAAAATACAAACCGCTCAGTAAAAATACTGAGCATAGGTCTGCGAACCAAAAGGTCACTGGTTCGATTCCCCAGTCAGGGCCCATGCCTGCATTGTGGGCCAGGTCCCCAGTAGGGGGTGTGTGAGAGGCAACCACACATTGATGTTTCTCTCCTCTCTCTCCCTTCCTCTCTGTCTAAAAATAAAATAAATAAAATCTTTGAAAAATATATGAACCAGGCAATGTGTGAGGGGGTAAATAATGAATAAAATATGAGAACTATAATTATTTTTGAGCAAAAAATAAAGAATCTTTATAATCTCTATGTCCAATTAATATAATGCAGTAAAAAATAATAATAAGGCAAGCTCCTCAAAGCACAGAATGCTATTAACTACATTTCTATTGGGGGAAGGGGTCGGTTAAGAAATATATATGACATCAAAATACTTGAGATAACAAGAAAGCAACTGCAGATGTCAAACACAATTTAAGGACAAGGACATAATTTATACAATTTTAAGGTTTGTTAATTACAAGTAGTCAATTATTTAAACAGGTTAAGACAACAAAAAAAAAGTAGAAGCCATGAAAGAAACTAGAAACAGTGAACAAGAGAAACAAAAAGAGGAATAAAGTAAAATGAAGAAAGAAAAAAGAAGGGAGGGAAGGGAAGGGGAAGGGAGGGGAGGGGAAGGAAGAGAAAGGAGAAAGAAAAGAAAGAAAGAAAGAACTAGAATTCAGATGATGTAGAAGTCCCACTAAGTATAGCCAGATCCTGGTTAAGAATATTAGCAGAGATGACAGCCTCAAAATCCTTATTTTATCCTTTTAACGGACTTACCTTTGATATTTTTCCTTATAATAAAATTAGTTGTTTTTAACAAAGCTTTATAGAGAAAATAGTTTGAGATTTAATCTTTAACAATATGTTAGCAATCTGATTATATTTTTAAATTGATTTCTAGTGAGTAAAAGAACTCTGAAGGGTGTTTAGGATTTTAAAATAAGTGACATTAATATCCTCCTTGAAACCCATTTCCAGAATAAATCTAAGCCTTCTTGATAATCAGTATACTAGAACTGTCAACATGGTGCTAGCACAGATACTAAATGAAATTATTTCTTAAGTTTTTGTTTATCTCATTATCAAATAAACAACAGATATGAATCAACTTTAAGCCATTGATAAAATTAATTTAGGATTTTGTTATGATATGAATTTTGTGGCTCACCCCAAAACTTTATATATTAAAATCCTAACCCCCAAAGGTGATGGTATTAGGAAGCGGGGTCTTTTGGGGGCGCTTAAATAATGAGGGTGGTGCCCTCATGAATGAGATTAATACCTGTGTAAAGAGACTCTAGAGATATCCCTGGTCCCTTCCACTGTGAGAAGACACTGCAAAAGTGTACCAGTTATGAACCAGGGATAGAGCCTTCATGAGAACAGGACATACTAGCACTTTTACCTTGGACTTCTCAGGCTCTAGAACTTTAAGAAATCAAGTTATCTTGTTTATAAGGTGCCCAGCCTATGGCATTTTGTTATAGCAGCCCAAACAAACAGAGACAAACATTAATATGAAATGAAGTTGTTTATTTTCAAGGTTTGGTTTTAGGTTTTTGTACATTTGCTGAAGAGATATAAAAATAATAAAGGCGCATGCATAACTGCTGAGGATACCAAAGTTCAGAACATGAACACCAGGAGGCCTGGTGACATGGTTTCCAGCCTAGGGGACTGAAGCACCATCGAAGTGATGGCAGGAAGGAGGGGTGTTCCACAGACGTAGTCCCCTTGGATTCCCTGAGGTGGTCTAAACTCAGTAAAGTTTGCCCTTAAATCTTCTGTAAATATAAATCAATATATTATGTTTTATTCATTATGTTATAAATATATTAGTTGTAACAAAAAAAAATCAATTTGTCAAACAAATCTTTATTACATTATCCTCAAAAGAAAATGTAACCCAGAATAAAATATTCTGACCGGACCATAATCATAAGCCTAAAGTCTCATGTCATAAGTGTTGTCCTGACAATATCACCGGAATATTTTCCTGACAGGAAAATCCCATCTTACTCTCTTCGAGAAGGAATATCCAGGACCCTGTCCCCTCAAGGAAGTAATTTTTTATGCTGACAGTAATACTTCAGTTTCTGTGCCCTTGAAAGAAGTGTCACTTTTAATCTGGAATAGAAAGAATTTGAATGAAGGACCACCTGTTCCTTTGACTGCTGGAGATATTATATATAATTACTTTAATATTTTTTTAAAATATAGAAAAAATTAAGTCATAAACTCAGCTTGCTATTTTATGATTTTATTGGTATATTAAAATGTGAAATAGACTCAAAATAGGGAAACATATTTACTGATTTTAAGCCCTGTTTTTGTATTGCAACATCATACACTTAGAGTCATATTTTACAAATAGCAGTATTGAACAAAGTAGTTTCAATACACAAAAGGGCTTGGGGGAAGGCTGACATATAGTTTCCATTCACTCCTGGGAGTTTTGTGTGGACTGGCAAAAGATCTTATGTATAAATGCTTAAGTTATTTATTATTGTGCTATAGCCATGACCCGGAGTCAATCAGATATGAGTATAATTCCAGTAAGTCTCACACAATGTGGGTACTTTTGGATAAGTTAATTAAGAGATAATGATCCTAATTTGTAAACTGAGGATAATCAAACCCATTATGAAAATCTGATGAAAATGATCTAGAAATCATGTATGTGTAGCTCTCAGCAAAAAACTTGCACTTAATAGTATTTCTTAAAAAGTAAATATATTATTATTTTCCCTGAAGATATAATTGTAAGTGGAACCATTAAGATAGAAATATCTGAAAGTGCATGATGTGAAGTGTCTCAACCTCCCACCCTAGAAGATAAAGAGGTAAAACTTCAAATGGCAGTGGAAAGAAAAGATATTTTCTTTCATTTTTGCTAAGAATTTAGGTAGAATAACAAAAATATATCCTAATCGTATTCTGTCTTATATATCTAAATTGTACCTCAGATAAGAGAAACTTTTTGACTAATCATTGTTTTTTATTTTATCTTTGGGTTGATGGTTGGGGTTAGTAATGCCCTGCCAAATCCAAAATTAGACCAGATGAATCATGGAAATTTCTTTCATAAGGAATGAGACTTGTGATTTTTCTCTTGAACTTACTGAGCCTCTGTTTTATTTTATATATATATACATATTTATATATAAAGAATATATAAATAATATTATATGTATTATATATAATATAAATTTTGAAAATATGTCTTCATTCAAGGGTGAGTAAATAAAGTAAATTAGCAAGGGAGCTCTAGATATTTTTTAAAAGGACAAGATTTACATATAGTAACAAACAATTGAGAATATATCCACTTTGTATTTTCAAGAAGATGAGAATACGTGTTTAATCTGGATCAAAATAAAAGAATAGGCTA